>PVIH01006450.1:0-111063 GCA_004025045.1 Sigmodon hispidus | reverse complement strand
AAAAAAAAAAAAAAAAAAAAAAAAAAAAAAAAAAAAAAAAAAAAAAAAAAAACAAAATGACATGAGGTCTACTTTCCTATTAACTCTAATGAGAGTTATGTGTGCAGACCTCTGGGAGTAGAGACCCAGTAAGTTCCAAGGTAAAATAAATCACTTCCACACACAGGGTAGAATGGTCACATTTACTTTATTGTGATGCTTTGAGATACCTATTTAAAACTGCTGATGCTGAGGTTGCCATACTTGCTGTTTAAAAGAAACATAAGCTATGATTAGAATGTTGTTACTGACTCTGATTCCTGTTCAGATGGTAGAAATTTACCCTTGGGGTAATCAGGACACTCAACGTACAGGAATACCTGGTCTCTGAAGGGTAAAAACCCTCCTGGCACAAGGAAACTAATACTAGCTCTGTGTTTACATTATTGTCTTTCTGTTAAAAACATTCTAAAAATTCAATGAGTACACCAGTTATAACATGTTAGAATAAGAAACCAAAAGCCGGAGCTGCTAGTGCGCAGTGGAGCATTTGCTTCTAGCTTCGGCACAAGGACCCTTGAAGTCACTTGGAGATCTGCTGTGACACCCCAGGCTGTGTATAGTGCACTGAAGCCGCAAAGAAACTAATGTTGAGTTCTCTATTGGCAACTCTGGACTCACTTAGTTTTCTCTGATAATCTTTATGCAGAAATTTGAATGAAATCTGTTTTTTATTATGATCACCATTGTTAGCGTCATAAAACTTGAGAAAATCATTAGATGAAAAATATTGAGGATAAGCACCATTCTATTGAGATCACTAAAACACAGATATTACCTATACAAGAGTAACAATTTAATATTATAACAAAATGATATTATTTAGTATATCAAAAAGTAACTATTTAATTGACATAATTCAGCTTCATCTTCCTCTGATTACATCATTTATTTATGAAACTGAGTATTGACATCTGATGGTAATACTTCAGGTTGACTACATTATGTAACTATGTAAACAGTGTCCTATCTTATGAGGCACACGTGTTCCTGAGGAGGAAAAGTCAAGCAACTTAGCCTTATACTTTCTGCCCTCTCACCTACAATGATTTCCATAGCTTCTCTATTTAGCTGCATAGCAATGGCAAATTATGCCCTCATGCAAAGTAGTTGAAGATACCGTTCAACAATACTTTCTGACTGTCATATCTCACACAGGTTCAAGAGGGAACCTATAGGCATATAAAGTATATGAAATTATCAACTCAGTAGCTATAGAACTCAAATGAATTTCAATACAGACTGTGGAAATTGCATTAGACACCTCAATATATTTCCATTTAAATTGTCTAAGGGAAAGATATAGCATAGAGCCTGAGCAAAATGAGGAGACTAATCTCAATGTGATAGAAATTACATATACCTTCAAATATTATCAAACTAATGAATGAGTCAAAAAGGAGCCAACTTTACTTATTTTTGTTAAAACCCCAAAATTAAGAAAATTAACACCTTGGATCCCACTCCCCCTAGAGGAACACCTGACTCACTCTTGAAGGAGGGGGGAGAAAACTGCATCTGCCAGGAATGGAGACTGAACTAAGCAATACTGGGGCAGTGGGACCATGGGACTTCCTGCAGCCTGCCCAGGGAAGGGATGGGAATTTGTGGAGAAGAAAGAATGACCTGATGTGGTAGGAGGGGGAAGAGACCTTGAATAAGGATATACAAGGTTAGAAAGTGTGACTTCTTTGTTCATAATAATAATAATAATAAAAGGGAAAAAAGAAATATAAAAAAGAAAATACAGCATAATGTTAAAGACAAAAAAAAGAAAATTAAGTAATTTGGTATAAATTGAAAAGTAGATAGAGATTTGCAATCAGCAAGTCCATAGTTGTCAGTTTGTACTGCTTGGTAACCAATAAGAAAGCCATATACGTATATATATATGTATTCTTAATATATATTAATATGTATTTCCCAAGAAATATATAATATATATTTTCTAAGATGATAAATATAATAAATAAAATTATATATAAATATATAATCTTGGGAAAAGGCAATATTTAAATCTTTAAGGTAAAAAATAGTATTTTAGTGTTTTAAAATTGAACATGTTTAAAATATTCCAATTCTCCAATCTTAAAACCTATAATTTAAATATATTTATATTTTAAAGAACTGTTATTAAGTTAATAAGCACCAGATAACTCTATGTGCTTTTTGCATTTGAATAAGATCTTTTTAAGTATGAATATTTGTGAACTTACAACTCAGAAACCATTAACATAGATCGTTCTTGTCATCTACATCTTTTTCATTAAAATTATATTCACAAATGTGCTTATTTAAACATAAAAATGAATTATTTTGCAGTTTCTTGTCTTTCTTTTGAGTGACCTTGAAACTATTATACTTTCACCAATTTTTTATATCACTAATTTTAGTTTTCCAGTGTTTAATCTTCACCAGTGACTGATATTTGCAGCTGTATTTCTTTGAAGTGACAAAAAAAACCCATAATCTTGTTACACCTTATTTTTCATTCTGTTTTTGGTAGAGTGTTTTTTATTATAGAGGTATTTTATAATAGGTTTTGTTTTAAATTGTAAATGTAATAAAAAGTCATTTCTGAGAAAGTGGACAGATATCTCTCAAATGTTTACCAATCCTTCCCTGTGCTATATGCTTATAGTTAATGCTTGCTGTTATTACTCAGATAGCTGGAATCAAGCCATGACCTTCCATTCCTGGTTTTTAAGACTCTCACATTATGCATGGCAAAATTCTTTTGATTCTTGCTATGTGATTGGCTGCCTTTTTAAATAGTGTCCTGTATTTATAGTGATTGGATTGTTTTTTGCATGAGAATTATGATATGTCATACAAATGAAATGCTTGTGGAAATTGAAAGGCAGTCTGGGGCTTGACTTGCTTATTTTGTGTGCTGAGTATGTCAATGTGTGACACTTAAAATTACTTTCATAAGACCCTTGACTTCCCTCTGGTGTGTTCTTTTCTGTTAGCAAATTATCACTGTTATGGATAAAAAAATGCATTAAACATCATAGTGTTTTTACACAGTTGTTTTTTAAAATATGATCTTATTATAAATCAATCAGTATACATGGATGAAATTGCACAATAGCATGATCCTACTGTTTTATAAAGTTGATTTTGAAATATTAGCCATAATTGTTTCATTACTTGGATAGCTAAACCTGATGGTGACTGTACATTCTGTTGATGGTACATTTTCTCTGCCAAGTACCGCAATTATCTATTGATGCATTCTTGCATGTGGCAATTGCCCTAAATCCACGACTAACATTTAAATTAAAACACATGGGGGAGTACTTGTGTCATGACAAGTAATTTTAAAAAGTCACAGTTTTTAAAAATATATAAATTAAAAATGTGTAAAATACAAGTGGTAATGAACAAACAAAAACATTTAAAGCAGAAAAAGAACAACTTACAAAAAATTTCTTTCCTCTTTTTCTACTGTTACTCTTTGGTTAAAGAATAGTTTGAACTGCAAATTTTTATGAATGTTATAAATTTTGATTAGACAGGACTTTTAATAAATTAAGTATATTCAACTAATTAGACTGTTTACTTTTTATATGCAGTTGGTATTTTTTTTTTACAAAAATTATTTCTTTGGCCTATGATTAAAATATGAAGCTAAAGTTGTATTTTAAATGCCAAAAATATTCAGAAACCAAATCTATGAGATATTTTGTAGAAGGGGATTTTTTTTTTTCTTAAAAAAAATCAACTGTGATATAACCACCTCCCCACTCTTTTTGAAAAATCCTTGAGAACTTTAGTATTTACACTTATTTTTCCCCCTCAGTCTTGTTTATTCTTGAATTGTCTTTTTTTTTTTCCCTCCATTTCTCCGCTCTCAATCCTAGGTCCCCTTACAAAGAAACAGACAGATGATTTAGGTGCTAATGACGGTGCTGAAGATGAAGGTATTTTTCTCCCACCAAATCTATTTGCATGACCAGGGCTTCAATTACTTTTTCCAACCTTTTCTATTTTTTTTTACTTCTTGTCTTTTTTTGAAGAGTTCTTTTTTTAATTCCTGTTTTTGATGTGTTTTGTCTTCTTGCTTGTTGTTACATATGAATCTGCATTTAAAATATTTTTAAAGTGAGTGTTGCATTTTACATTTTGATGCCAACCATTAAGATGTTTTAAAAAGAGGGGCTTTTTTTTTCTTTTTTTCTTTTTTGGTTTTCTTGAACTGACTTTTGATATGTTTCATCCCATGTTTTGATAAATCTGTCCATATTCTTTGAACTAACAACCCCCACTTCTAGTCCTTGTACCCATTGCATGTGCTCTAATCTGTGTAAATATTTTAGCCAATTAAACTGTTTATCATTTTTACATTTTACTTCCTTTTTCAAAAGTACTCCATGCTCTATTAAAGGAGAGATAAGCTGATACAAAGTGTTTCTTGAGCAATATAATTTAGATTTAAAAAATTCTGTTTTGTGCTGATATGCTTAAATATCACATCAGTAAAATGATATTATATTGATTAAAAGGCTCCACAACCATTGGCATAGTAATAAACACAGTGTAACCATATAAGTCCCCTGGCCCCTTAATAATATGTTGGTTCATGATGTTGGAGACATGTTCTGAGGTTATTTGAACTTTTACAGGATCCTAGTTCTGTTCACAATACTCAGGTGACGTGTAACTAAGTGCCCTGGGTCGTTCTGGATAATATAGGTATCTGAAGTGACACATATTCACACCCAAACACATATGTGCAGACACATATTATTAAAAAATAAAAAAATATTTTGATAAATTTACTAGGTATTTCAAAAACAAAATTACAATGATATCTTTTCAATTCATTATACAGGATTACAGGTACATCTATTGATTACAAAATGTATATAATTTTGTATAATAATATGAAAAATTCTAACTTTCCCAGTATTATCCTTATGTAATGAAATATTTTCTAATTCATTAGTGTGAATCTTTTCTGTTTTTTTATCGTCCTGCAGCAGATAGTTCTGATTAATGGTAACTCTAAGTGTGTACTAGCTGTCTTCACATCTGTCATCAGACCTGATATTTAATGACATTTCTAGAGAGATTTCTGGCTCATTCAGCCCATCTTACTTCCTCTCAGGATTTGAATGTTAATGTGCATTTTCTTTTTTGATTTGTGTGTTAACTCTTATTATATTTTTTAGAGAGGTCATTATGATTTTATATATCCTCCTAAACCTTTAATTCTCAAAAAATATTTAAAAGGAGGTAGGAAGGACTTTCCCAAATAAAATCATCTGCTCCCAGGTCAGCAGAACTGCCCTTTCAACAAGCAGAAGGAATCTATGACTAAGTGATCTTCACCAACAACTTACATTCATTGATTTTTAATTTTTGTTGATATATATACACTCAACTAGTTCTTCTATAATAGAAACTTAAATGTTAGAGATAAAATATTAAAGCTTAATTGTTACATCTTTAAACTTGTGTTTTATAACAAAGTATAAATGGGCTAAAAATATGTCTCAGCAATTAAGAGTTCTTACTGATTATCTTAGTGTTCTATTACTGTGAAGAGAAACAATAACTAAAGCAACTTTAAAAAAGCATTTATTTGGTGGCTGGCTTACAGTTTCAGAGGTTTACTCTATTAACATCATGGAAGGAGTAGGCAGGGTGCAAGAGAAGAATGTGAATGTTCTATATCCAAATCAGAAGGCAGGAGATGGAGAAGTAGACCCTGAGGTTGGCCTGGGATTTTGAACACTGTAGCCCATCCCCAGTGACCCACCGTTGACAAGGTTCAAACCTCCTAATCCTTCCTCATTAACTGGGGAGGAAACATGAAAAATATATTAGCAGATGATGGCTAAACTCACCAAATCAAAACACTGTTGTATTAAAGTCCCAGAGTTCTTAACCCACCAGTCCTCCATGTATCTCACAAACACTGATAATTTCAGCTTGAGAGGTCTGATTTCCCATCCCCTCATATTTCTTAGGTATGTGGATGCACACAAACACACAAATAAATTATTAAAAATGTATTGTGGCTATAGTGAAGTTATTATTATTTGGTTATATATTTACTTACCATGGATCTAGAATAAGAAGTAATTGTTAAGCACAAACTAAATGGTACTATTAACATTAAATAAATGCTCAAGTTATTAAATTAAATATTACTGCTCAAGACACATTATTTTCAGTGATTCAAAAGTCAGATATAGTCAAAGATTCAGAATATATCTAGGACAAGAATGATGTTCCAAGTTGTTACTTTAAGAAAATGTAAAATATATAAAATTCCCTAAAAATTCAAATTCTATACATTGTTAGTATAGAGAACTGCATTTGTAAAGTCCAAAATTTAGTATTCTAGTCACAAGACTAGAATGAATCATCACTGTAATTTAAAATGTTTTCAGTTGCTGATTTAACCAGATTTTTTTCCATGGGTAAGAATGTATGTATGAGTAAGGTAGCTCCCATACATATCTACATGCTTAGCGTAGGTACCTCTGCACAATGATAGTGTGTTATGCCCTAACCCTGCATGTACATTACAGATCACTTTTGAATAATATGTACCTAATAATTTTAGTTCATTATTCAAAATAATCTAAATTCTTGTTCAAGTATCATGTCTCATTCAAGACAGGGGAAGCCACTTTGCCAGAACTCCCAAGTCAAAGAATGCATTTAAATGTTAGAAGCCAACACTCAGTTCTGTTGCAGTCCATTCCTCTGTACTGCATTAGATAACTCTTCAAAGCAAGATACATAAATTCAGATATCCCTTAGAGAAACATTTAGTAAAGTCCGGTTATCTTCAGTGCTGTTAGAATTATTTTGAAAATGCGATGCAAATCAAAATAATCTAGGGGGCAGTTTGGATTTGTGGTGAATGTTAAATTGGCATAATTGGACACAGAGCACAGGGTGTAAATCTCTGGTGCAGCCATGTTCTATGACAACTTTCTTCCCCTTGTTTCCTGGCCTTGTCTCATTCACCATCCTTTGTCCTTTATTTACTCGGCTGGATTACAGACTTCTCGGCACTGTTACTTCTAACTTCCCATCTGTAGCCATCTCTAGGCTGAACACAATCATATCATTCTTAATTTATGGTTTATAATAATCAAAATAACTTTTTTCTGATAGGCTAATGTGAAGTCATAAAAATATTTCAAAACAGTATCCAAGGTTACTCTTGTATTAGTTTAGGAATTTAGAACATTGCAGATATAATATTTAATTAAGCCAAGAATATCTCAATGTTAGCATCTTAATATTTACACACAATTTTATCTCCACAGAGATTCAAGTTCCCTAAACACTAATTTGTAGATTCTCATTTGTTTTGTAACTAAATGTGTTTGTTTTGTGGCTAGATTAACAAGGACAGATTATGCCACAGTTTCTGTTTTACATTAGCAGTTCTGAAGAATAACTGGCACCATAAACATGAGCAAAAGGCATTGACATGTCTTCACATGTCTATATGCATCAAACAAAAATCTAATTAAGGCAATGCTTTACAAGTTAAAACTATTAAATCTCCTAAACCTCTAAAATACAGACAATTAAGCAGTCCATTGGTTCATAAAAAGAAACAATACACATATTTAAGGAATTTGTGTGCCAATTATTCATTGGGCCCATGAGAGGAACTGTAATGCAGAGTCACATTTGCCAAGCACTGGGACTATCCTGTGAACTGGTCTAGCTCCTTGACACTTGTTCTTTTCACCTAAAAATTTTTTAAGTAGGATGCCATAGTTACTAAGGCAAAAGGTTAATATTCTAATTGTATTATTTTATTATCTTTACAGACTTATCATTCTTTCTTAATACTTTAGAAGAAAGTAATTATCATTTTAGGATTTCCTTAACCATTCCCTTCTCTCAAACTCTATGTATTTAACAAGGCCTAAAACAAGCAAAAAATTACAAATACACTTGTGAAAACTTATACTTTGACTAGAACTATGTTAGTGTTTTAAGAGCCCATGAAGTGCCAATTTTAGTAAAGTTTGATGTAGTTATTTATTCAAAGAAAAAATTTGCAGAAAAAGCATAAATTTCATATATGTAGAAAATAAAATAATTGAGAAGGTTTAAAAGTCCATGTCGCTCTGCAGTATTCCATATTAACTGCTGAAGTCCATTTAATACATAAAAGGAAGATAGAGGAACTGTCAAAATGCAATCAGTAAACATCATGAACATAATATTTTTCAATATTATGGAGTTGAGTATATCAATTCCATTATCAATATCCTGATATGTTTTTAAAAAGAAAGTAAATAGTTATGATTTAAATTTTTTATTATTAAGAATAGATATACTGAAAGATGGAGCAAACAAATGAAAATGTGCCTGTCAGGTAAAAATGGGCCACTAACAAAGAATTCTAGCTTTTTTTATGTTAGAAGATTCCAATGTGTTCTAAAAGTTCCCAAGTAGTAAATTAATTAAGATTCAATAATTTTAGTTTATTTTAGGTATCAACAAATGTTATAGTATTTAAGTTCAGAGTTGCTTAAAAAAATAGTACATACCATTACAATTTAGATGAATTTCTTGTAAAGAGAAGTTCAATACTTAAACTTCTTAGGGAAGACCAAAATATTTGAAAAATTAGAAGAACTGAATTAAAAAGTCAAATTTACCAAACATTTGTGATTCTTTTAATTATAAATTTCATGGAAAAAAAAAAAGACTTACCTGGACACAGGCACTAGTTTCTTCTGCCATGATTACCCTTTAGGGCACTGCATATGTGGGTCTGCCCCAAGGTGTGGGGCTAGTCTCAATTTGTGCCTGTGTTGTCTTCCAGGTGAACAGAACTGCTCTACCAAGACTTCATTACTGTTCACAGTGGGTGCTTTGTAATTCTATGTAATTTTAATTAAAGGAGAATTCTGAAACAGCCACCCTCTGTGCTACCTCCAAGCATACAATTAGCAGAGTACAGTGTCTGCTGCGAACAACTCGGCTAATGATTTCAGTTTAATAATTTATTATTTCTTCTTCAATGCCAACCGACCCAAAAAAGCTAAAATTGTATGTAGCAAGCAGGCATATTAGGTGTGTAGATTAATATTAAGAGGAATTCCTTTTCTTTTCCTTTTTCAATCTAACACCTCCACAAGTCCCTGAATCTTGATTTAAGAGGGAACACAGGAGCTGGAAATCTGGCTCATTGGTTAAGAGCACACGGCTGTTCCAGATTCAACTCACAATGCCTACATAGTGACTTACAACTGTATAACTCCAGTTCCAGGGGGTCTTGGACTCTTTCTGGGCACTAGACAGCACAAGGTACATAGATGTATACATGCAGGCAAAACACCCATATACATGGAATAAAATAAGTAAATTAAAATTTAAAAAAAGAATACCTTTTACCTGTCAGTCAAAGAATTTTACGACAAATATAGTGACTATGTAAAAGTGTACTACTCAAAACCAATATATTCTTGTGAAGGACATCCACTGAGGAGAAACAAGGAAGCATACATACAAGCAGTGGGTCATTTCCAATTGATCTTTCTTAAAGGGACACTCAAAACAAGTGTAATGGCTAATGTATAAAAACTACACAATGAAGCCCATTTAATTTATACTAAACTAAAATTCAATTATAAAATGAAGATATTATAAAAATATAATTCTTAAAAGCATTGTTGTCAAAGAAGAAGGAGGAGGAGGAGGAGGAGGAGGAGGAGGAGGAGGAGGAGGAGAAGAAGAAGAAGAAGAAGAAGAAGAAGAAGAAGAAGAAGAAGAAGTAAAGCTCTCCAAGATATGCCATGAGCCATTTCCTCAGCTTGGAAGTCTGAATAAACAAGAGAAACTGCATGTTTTGATCTGAAAATGAGTTTTATTCAAAGAAATTACTCTATCTTAGTAGAAAAATATGAGACATTTAAATCACTGGTCATTTATTTTTAAGGGGAGGACAAAATAGTCCCTAAATCATCAACATTTCTCCCTCTAATTTATGTCTTCTGAATCCTAGTTTTATAAATGGAAGTTTCTAGGAGAGTCTAGTTTGATTAACATACTTAAAGTAAAGAAATTAAACTAATCTTTGAATGATACTTTTAAGCCAGCATTAAAATATACTCCAAGCAATGTTGCTTAAAGCACAAAGGGCCACAACTTGCTATAAAATAGCAATGTTTTATTTATAGCCATATTTTGATATTTTAATGTATGTAATTGAATTAACACACAGGTTAGCCTTTTCAACAGAAATTACTACATTTTAATATTGATAAAAATCACTTTTAAGAGAAAAAAATATGGTATTTCTACTGTGACCCACATAGCTGTCAGTACATCTTAGCAAAGTGAAATGAGTGGATTTTGAATGGGAGCAAGTCACTTTAATGTCACCCCACATGTTGCCATTTGTTACTTGACCTTAGCATAATCTGCTCACATCTACATGATTAAAAACATGGCATCAAAGTGGAAAGAAGAAGAGTACATTAGTTACAGGAAGTCATGCAAATATAATTTTGTCATTTTCTCCTCTCAAACACTGTGTTTGGCTTGGATGAGAGAACTCCACAGCTTTTCTAAAAACATAATTTAAATGACATTCCCATAAACATATCAACAACAGGTGCTCACATCCACATGTTTTTACTGTCTAAACAATCATTTAACAGTACTTAAGCAGTAAAATTAAACTCCAAGATGAATAATACAATGGTATAATTATATTCACAAATGAGAGTACAAGTGACTTAATGTAATCATCTTTTATTTGATACAAAGCTCCACAGTGAATGGGGGAGGGGCAGATTCCTTGATTCTTGTCAATCAAAATGAACCATTGTCCTTAATTTATAGTTAATAAATACCATGTCCATCTATTGAAAACCAAGTTTTAAACAGAAAATGATGGAAGCCTGTTACTTTTTTTTTTCTATAATAGCTCTTAATAGGAATTGCTTAAGAAACACTTTAAGAAAAACAGAAATTTAAAAGCATTTAAATCATGCTCTCCTATCCTTAACATGCACATGTACTGTGTTTCCTTATGGGTCTTGTTGGGGGTAAGAATAATTGCCAATCATTTGTTTTGCAGACATTCGAGACAGTGGGGGTCCCAAGCCAGTGATGGTGTACATCCACGGTGGCTCTTACATGGAAGGCACTGGGAATCTCTATGATGGGAGTGTCTTGGCAAGCTATGGCAATGTAATCGTCATTACAGTCAATTATCGGCTTGGGGTACTTGGTAAGATCTTATTTTTTTTCACCGTTTGTCATCAAGTATGTAATAGTTTTGTTTGGTTTTGCTTTCTGATGTGATTTATTGAAGTTAATTCTTTGAAAGGTTCTAAACATTCATTGCATGTTCACACATTAAGAAAAGGCAATGAGAAATATTCTAATTTGCAGAAGAAAGGTAATGGAGGTGTTGGCTGCTGAGGTGTACTTTGTGGTTTGATTATACAGAAGCATGAACGCTAACAATGGCAAAGGTTTTCAAAACCAAGAAAAAACAAGTCCCTGAACAAATATTTACTTATTCCTTTTTCTTTTGCAAACTGTTAAAAAAATAAAGAGGACTTGAAATCTTTTGAGCTACCAGATAGTTCTGTACTTCCTTTTAGAATCATACATGGACTGATTTGAGGAAGTTGTTGTTTACTGTTATTATGTAGGCATTACTATTATTTTTCTATTTTTATTTTTTGTGATTTCATAACAATTAAGAAGGTTTTCTCTGTGTATTATTATTGGATGACTTTATTTAGAAAAACATACACACATTTCTTAAGCTGAAAGTCAGTTCAATTAAGTCCTATACTTTTTTCCAGACGGAAGACAGCGTCTAAGCTGACATCATTTGTTTTGAATAAAAATATAGAGAAATTTTACTCTCAGTAAAATATCTTTTATTTAATAGTCAAGTTTTAAAAAATAACTTGCTGTTTTACTTGCTGTCACAGGATTGACAGTGATGAAGAAAAAAGATTATTTAATCAAAATTTTCTGTGGTAATGTAACTTGATTAAAAACGCAGTATATTGGCAAAAATAAAATTAGTTTTTTAATCTTAATTCTTCTAAAAAATTTATCACAACTTTAAGGCTCAAAATAATTGTATTTAGATAAAGGGATATTCTAGTTTTGATGTTTGTCTTTTAAATTTAGGAAAAATGCTGAATTATATACTAATTCAAACCGTTTTTAATATCATACATATTTTTTTTGCCATGTTGAGAATAAGGAATTTTTACATTCTCTGCCTTCATTAGATATTTTCACAATGTGATGGAATCTAATGCATGCCATCATAGGTGTACTATATCAATAAAGGTAGAACACATTTCTTCAGCCCACTTCTTAGGTGCAATTTGCTAACCAGAGTGTATAGTCATGCACTGTTCAGTTAGAATCTTTTTGTTGGGTTAGGAGATGCTTGTCACCACTGAAAACTCTGCTTATTAGAAGATAAAGAAAGAAATGTTCACAACTATCCTTAAGTATCTTAACCTTATTTTATTTTTACGAAACCTCTTTATATGGAGTCTTCTAATGCTTTAATGTTTTGTAGTTTTATATTTTATATTATTTCTATAATTTAATCATTTAATAGCTATCATTCTTATATATTCTCCAAATTTTTCTAATGGAAAACCCTATGAAGTGACATGTTTGTACCCTGGAAAAATCTAGAATTGCCAAGTGTAGTGTTAGTGCTTGTGACTACAGCATATGACATCTTAAATGGGCGCCTTACCTGACAGCTATGTCACAGTTTCCTGTGATGAACCTCGTGATTAAGTTAATGGAATCTGTTACCCATTCCTTCCTGTTTCCTTTCTTACATGCCATTTCCTTGTTTACAGTGTCATTAGTGAGCACTTCACGTTGATTCCATTTAAAGCCTACATGCATGCTCACATCTTGTCTTAACACACCACAATGTGGTTGAGCTACAACAAACAAATTAAGCAGCTAAAAAAGGAAGAAGCAGCAGTGGGATGGAGGACAGGATTGCCCTGGTTTGATCTGTTCAGTTTGGATCCTGAGGGGCAGCCCCTATGTGACTCCTTTATTCCTTAAACAAGAATCATGTTCAGCCTGAAGTTGCCATGCATTAAACTCTTAACATGAAGCAAAACCAAATTTTTTTTATTGAAATAGTATAAAGCAATGATTCTCAACCCATAGGTCACAAACACTTTGCAGGAACCTAGGCACTTTGGGGTGCCTAAGACTACTGGAATAGGCTATGGTTTATAACAGTAGCAAAATTACAGCTGTGAGAAAGCAGTGAAAATAATTTTATGATTGGGTGACCACAACATGAAGAAATGTATTAAAAGGTTGCAGCATTAAGAAGGCTGAGAACCATTGGCCTAACACATATTTTAAAGTATTAATTCTAAAATAGTTGGATTTTGGCCATTTTTTTTAAAAAAAATAAAACTGCTAGGAATGTATTATAATGTGATAATCCATAAAAAATTATCAGAATATTTGTTGTAGCATTTTTTTGCACACATGTCACACTAAACCTGATCAAAAGTCATCAAGCTGGACTATGACAATAAGGACTATAGATATTTGATGTGTCCATTGTGAATATTTATCTAACAAAAAGGTAAGCCAAGGATTCTTATCTTTGGGTTCCAAAAGAATAATGGTCAAGTTTGTTATGCAGTAAATGCTGAAAATTAAGTATAAAATAAGATTTAATCTCATATCAGAGAAAATCCTGCTCTGTCTTTTGATTCTGGTGTTTTTTGTGAAGATGGATTTCGGAAACCAGTGAAAAATTGGCTAATTATAGGAATGTTGATCTGTGGCATTTGGCAGGGAAGCAAGTGTTTGGAACAGTTGAAGTAATTGTAATTGTTGCTTTGAATTTGCTATACATATTATGCTTTTGATTTTTTAGTGATGAGTAATGAAGTAAAAATGTTACCATTATTTACATGATTGTTTGGTGACCAAAATTCTAGATTTAAAGCATTTTGTATGTAAGAGTATATGTTGAAAATTAGAAATAGCATGGAGAAAAACTGAATTTGTTGGTCTATTCTGGAAGCCAATGGTTAGCATAACTTATCAAATTAAGAACTTTCTGTGGTATCTTTGAGAAGCGAAGCACATGCTCTCACTCAAGACTTTACACAAGCTTGCCCTCTGAGCCAGACAGCTTTGTGCTTAGATCATTACCTGCCAGGAAGGCTGACAAAACAGAGGAGGAAAGAGGCAAGACTCATTCTCCAGTCACTGACTCAGAGCAAACTGACAATTCCTGGTGACTGTGTCAGACTATAAGCATCCAGACTTGAACTTGACTCTACTTAGTTTTGTATTCATCTAGTTTTGATGTAAGCTGGCTCTGTTTCTGCCTCATTCAGCATCTGCTGTTTAAACCACTGTTCCATAGAACTTGGAGTTAAGTATATGGTGATTGTTACTTAGTTATATTTTAATATTTTAATTTATGGATACTAAAATTTATTTACTTGATTACTTGAGAAATGTTTTGGTTGTTTTCTTATAGGAGAAAATAAACTTTGTATAATATTTTGATCTTACCCCAGGTAAATGTGTATTTTTAACTGAGAAAAATTGAAATTCATAATGAAACAATGAAATAAATTGTTCACTAGGTAAGATGTAGAACATTCATTTTTTTAAATGGAAACTACTCAAATAATAATGTATCTATAAATCTCATAAAATAAAAAAATACAATAAGGAATTTAATAATGTTACAATTAGTTTCAACTATTCTAAATTTAGAATACATTTGTTACTTTCAGTGCCACTGTATTTAAATTAGGTAAATGTAAAATTTGTTATCTGATGGAAATTTAATGAGTAACCTTTGTCTACTAAGAAACTGTTAGAGGCAGTTGTGAAATTCTTTATTTTAGCCAATGATATTTTTAATTTTTTTATTTTTATTATTATTATTGTTATTATGAACAAAGAAGTCACACTTTCTATCCTTGCACATCCTTATTCAAGGTCCCTTTCCCCTCCCACCACATCAGGTCATTCTCTGGTCTCCACAACTCCCCATCCTCTCCCTGGGCAGGCAACAGGCAGTCCAGGGGTCCCACTGACTCAATATTGCTTAGTTCAGTCTCCGCTTATTTTTGTTATTTCTTTGAGAGTTTAGCACAAAGTTCTCTTTATTATTTTCTATATCTAACACTTTCTCTACTCAGCCCCCGTCCCTAGCCATATAAAGTGTGTCCTTCTTTAATTGTTATTTCTGTATTTTCTTGTTTTTAACACCTCAAGACCAATTTACTTTGTCTATATAGTCCTGGCTGGGTGGGTCTCCCACTGGTGTTTCCAGTAGTTGTATATCTTGGGGTGAGATAGTGTACTCAACTCCTCCCTCCATGCCAGAACTTGGTATGACTAGGACTTGTACATGATTTATGCTATTATGCCTGCTGTGAGCTTCCCTACTGGATCCAGAAGCTAATCTTCCCATGGACTCATTCACCAGCCCCAGATCTTACATTTTTGTGCCTTTCTCTTATGTAATGATCTTTGAGACATGGGAGGGGTTATGTTTGATATATATTTGTTTGAATACATATTCCCTTTAGGTCTGAGTTCTTGCAGTCTTATTCACTGAACTTTGCCCAGTTGTGAGTCATTATCAACTACAAAAAGTGACAGACAACTCAGATTAATGTTGAGAAATTTGATGGTCTATCAGTTTAATGATAAGTTATTTGGAGCTGTTATTGGGCCTGTTTAGCATCATAATAGTAGTAGCCTCTCTCCATTGGCTTAAACAACCTAGCCGTAGGTTCTAGAACAAAAAAATGGTTCTAGGTATGGGTTTTGTCTAGTGCAACAGGTCTTACATGAGTTCATGCTACTATTGCCCAAGTGAACACGTCCAGGCTAATCACTCCTTTAGTTTGCAAAATTAATAGGTAGCTATAAATGAGTGAGGGTTCCTTTTCTTCTCCAGTAGCATACATAGGAAAGTTAACCAGGAGGGATGAAGCTTCCAGGACTCATTAGTCCCAAAATTTGTCTGGAAACGAACAAATAGTGGGAAAAGATCTATTAAATATTTTACCTTATAATATGTATATTTTGATGATTTTCTACCATGTGTCCAAGTATGTTCTCAGGTAACAGAAAAGCAATTATTCTTTCTTTAGCTCATGTTTTCTTCATGGGTTACCAGTTTTTGTACAAAATCCAGAGTTTTACTGAGAAGACAAATTATCATTTTTTCCTTTATTGTTTCTTTATTGTCGTTACCTAAAAAATATGAAGTAATTTGTGACAAATGGAAACATAATAAAAATGATGTAATTTATATTTAGAAAATTTCACACTCAAAAAGAATTATAAACCCTATTATTCAAGAAACATCTTAAAGGCCAAGGCGTTATGTTTCTCAGTCATCATTGCTATGCCAAGGTAAGATACATAATAATCAAAATAATACACTAGTAATTTTTCTCATATTACTCTACCAAGAAATGTATCATGTAAGCATTATTTTTATTTCCAGCATGGAGTAATGAGTGAATTTTTTGTTAATAGAAAGTGTAAAACTATAATCAGTATGTGGTTATTTTTCAATTTCAATAAAATAAGAAGCACAGCAATAAATGATCAAATTTCTACAGTGTTATTCAGCAAACTAAAAACCAAATTTAGTGAGCTAAGATATGTAGTGATTTTACTTATAAAAGCAGAAACTTAAAAAGCAATTCAGAAAAATGGAGATTTATGATAGTTCATAGATTTCTTCTCTAACATATCAGTTGTTTCAACTGAATTTTAATGAAGGGTAGGTGATAATAAATTTTGATAGAATGATAATATGAGTATCTTTGAGGTAAGACATTCTCTATTTGAGGAAAATTAAGAAGAACAAGATAAATAAAACTTCACACAACATTTTTATTATACATTCCACCTCCAATGTATTTGATGTAGCTTAGAAAAAAAGCCAGCTACCCCAATAGCCATACTTTAGATATGACACACTAAAGATTGTCAGTTAAAGTAAATATGGGAAAATTCATAAGACATTTTAAATATGTTTGTTGATCTATTCATTGTAAACTACAAAGTGGTCTGCATAGAGTTCTTTTAATTATTTGGGGTTTTATAAACATTATACTTGATGCTTTAAGAGATGTAAGGAACAGCAGTAAGTAAATGGAAATCAGCCAATAATACTCAATATATAGCAACTTAGGTCATGGTCAACTTTTGGGTTATATATGGGGTCTAGAGAAATGACCAGTGAATAGAAGAGGAACATACACTATACCAGATACTCTGAAAAGCCCCCCTGAAGATGTGATCCCTAGAGATGTATCACTGGCTTGAAATACTATGTGTCTCTTCTACAATAGCAAAAACTTTCATTAAATTCCAGAAAATACTATATGCTCCTACCTTCCATTCTCTTTGTGTTGATATGTATTGAATCTCTCCAACTCGATGTGGCTGATGTGTACGGAATTTTCACGTTTTTCATTTAATGTAGACAAGTAGCTTATGCTAGTAACTATAGCAACAGCAATAATAATCACAGTCAGGTTCACTTGGAACCAGCTGAGCCCTGATGTCTTTTAGGGGATGACAAATCTTTCTTTTATACACATCAGCAGAGATTTTTATAAAATTTGTCATTGTCTTGATGATGATATTAATTAAAACAGCATTACAGGAAAACATTTAAATTACAATTTTTGAATGTTTTGGGACTTAGTTTCATCAATTTTATTCTATAGCCTAGTAGATAAAAGATATGCTGATATAATACTTATGACTTCTTAATCTTATATTGTGCTTTATTCACCAATGTGGTCATATTTAGGCTTTGACCTGTCTTAAATTAAATTAATAAAATATATTTTATTAATTCTCAAAATAAAATTTAAAGCCAGAAAAAAATATTTCAAAATAGTTTTAATGCATTGGAAGTAAAATGGCTTATTTAAAGAAGGAGGTAGAAATGCAGAAGTATAAGCAAATAGACTCTACAAATAACAGCAGGGTGGATCTGTGACTGACTGAGCAGCATTAGTCTCTGAAATATGAAATGCAGAAGAAAGTGGTCTCAGTGGAATGATAACCATGCATTGCATGTTAAAGCTACAGCATAGGCAGGAAAATTCAGATTTTGTAAAGACAATGGCCAAGTCTCTTCCTTTACCTGTCCTATACATCTCAGGAAAACATTTCAGTCTAAGAAACTATATGCCTATTGACCTTTTCTTTAAAAAAAAAAATGAAGATATTAGTCTTCATCCAAGACAGTTCTGTGTTCCAAATACACAAGAACTTGGATCCTGAGTACTGAGGTGTTGTTGGGCTTTTGGTTTGTTTTTTTTCCCCGTCTGTAGCCCCTGCCTACTCCAGCATGAGGGCCTGGTACCCTTTTCTCCTTGACTGGCTTGTGTTAGACATAGACTACCTCCCATATGCAGCACATGCAATCCCCGTTTCCTTGTCTCCCCTTTTACTATGTACTCTGACTACTCCTTTGAAACTGTCTTTTTATTCTGAATTGTCCCAGTTCTTTGTAAAGTCAGAGTTGTGCTGATGGCCTCACTGATACCCACTGCCACCACTGTTTCCACAAATTAAGTTCTCCAGATGACAACCAAGTAGAGAAACATAAAAATAAGACAGCACTATATTGTTTCTTTAATGCTTCTTCCAGTTCTTATCTATCAATGGTTAACACAATTTCTGGGGTCAATTCCATAGGGTTTTGTTGTTGTTGTTTGATTTTGCTTGTTTCTTTTTTCTGCATTTGTTGAACCTGTTAAAGAATCTTGCCTTTCTGCGTAGTAGAAGTTACCAGGATAAACAATGCAATAGGTAGAAATGTTTCTACTAGCATGTCATCTTGGATGTTTCCATTCACATTCTCTTGGTGCCTTTACAATGACCCAACTATGATGAACCAACATTACTGAGGAGAATACATAGACTAACAAAATCCTCACTTCATAGAACTTAGGTTCACTAAGAGAAGCAGGATGCTAATATTCTCTCAGTGACACACTCAGTATCATAATTATAAGCAGTTACTTATGACAGAAAAAAATACATAAATGTATAATGGCATCAGTTATTCTAAAAATTTTTAGTTTTTAACTCTGTGTAAAATAAGCTTTAAAAAATATTTTATTTTTTCAAATTATTAAATTTACTGTTTGTTATGTGTGTGAGAAGAGAGGGGTGTGAGTGGCTCTGATTGTGGATGCCATGTGTGTCTGCTCAGGTCAGAGGGCCAGATATGGACTTATCTCATTTTTCTCCTTTTACAATGTGGGTTCTTAGATGAGTACTCACCTCCTTCCTCTCAGTCCTAACTCCTGAGTGTGACACTGTTTTTTTAGTGACATCACAGGTAGGTGATGATCCTTTTAGTATATGGACATTGGGGTACCTTAATATTCAAACCCTCACTGCTTCTGTGGGCTTGTTCAGGCCTGTCATCCATTCCAGACAGACCATGTATCCTGCTCTCTATCAGTGCTGTTTTAACTTGTTACATGCTCCCAACTTCTCAGTCACTGGGCCAAGTTATCATCCTGTCTATATCCTTCAGATCATGTCAGCTGTTGTCTTCCTTCTGCTCTCATAGGCCAGGCAGTCTTTTCTTAGTGCTGATATTATTGTGTGCATTAACAGTTCCAGGGGGTAGAAGTCCTCCTACCAAAGTTAAAATATAATTCCCACATCTTACCAAGTTTGCTAAATTCTCAAAGCCGGGAAGAGTGTTCTGCATGCATAACCAAATATCTTCAATAACCCTGTAATTGAATTCACTGTGCTTTTCCTCGGGAGGGTGCACAGGGAATAAAGAACTAGGGCTCTGGTGAGAGGATTGGCAGGAAAGAGCAGCAGCTACATGCAAAAGGCACATTTTATATTCCTTGTAAATGAGATGGAGCTTTTTAAAGAAAACCACAGTGTGATCCATTAGCAGAGGCAAGAAAGCTCTCTGGATATCTAGATCGAAATCTTCCCTGTCCTAGAACTATTGGGCAGGAAAGATAAAACTGATTAAAACTCATAAGTGATTTCTGCATTGCCATGAACTTTGTGCACGTGTTCTTCAGATACTTTCTCTGTGTTTGAGGTGATGGCAAACAAGGATATTAAGGAACCTGAAAACAGTGCTAAATGTTGATTCTTGAAGTCAGATAGGTACAATATCACAGAAAATTATATTTACAGATATAATTAGCTGCAAATTTTATTTTTTTTCAGGTTTAGCTTAAGATTATTTTTTAAAGACAAGAATGAAAAGAACTAAAGACAGCATTTAATTAATTTTGCCTTCTGATATCCAAATGAATTATAGGTGAGGAGTACCTGTCACAAAAAAACAAGATGAAGTGAGAGCTATTAGACTTTGCTGTGAATGTGTGAAGCGAGAGGCTGCACAGATAAATGTCTCCTGATTGCCCTCCTATCCATACATCTTTAGGACCAGCTAGTGGCATAAAAGCCATAGATTTACTCTAAGAGAAAAACCCAAAGAACACATGAAGCAATGGTTATGGAGTGATTTCTACACTGTATAGCACAGAGGCATGTTTCAACATAAATCATGTCCAAGAGATATTCATTTTTGTTTCAAAGCTTCTGGGTTAGTATGTTTGATCTTGGGGAAATGGCATTTTATATAGAAATTTTTTCTCACTGCATATCCAACACATTCAAATAGACATAAACCATTAAAAAGAATTCTTTGTGGTGACATTGTCATAATTAGCAGCAATTATTTCTGACAAAAGATAGTCATAGTGATTTTATATTATTTTAATTATGCTACAATTCTTTAGATTTTTACTTTATATGAAAATAAACTTTAAGAAAGATGTATTATTTCTTTTAGTGTAAAAACTTGTTTTATTGGAGCATTTTCCCAGAAAACATAATCATAAGAAATACGATTTGAGCATATATTTTTGACATTGTTAGAGTTGTTTTAAAACTAATCTGAATATCAATTAAAATAGTTGGTTCTGCATGGATAGAATGGATGTATTTTCTAAAGGAAGATGTTTAGAAGGGTCATTGGTAAGCTGTGATTTTGAACTAATCTGCATTTAATTAGAATGAAAAGCCCTTACTCCCTTAGAAACATTTCTTTCTATTTCATGCATGTTTCATTTAGGGATTAATTTATTAAATGTATCATTCATTCATATAGCATCAGATTCCTCTTCATTGAAAATTCCTAGCCATAATTTTGTATGAGTCTATGCAGTCAGAAGATAGCCAGGTGTGAATGATGAATGACAGGAAAAAATAAGGCGCTGAAACCAAATGTCTGAAAACATTTCTAGGGTTAACACATTTCACTTTAAATTCTACAGGTAATTTTTTTCTTTTTCTTAACTTTTATCCATTTATTTATTTAGTGTGTATGCCTATGCATTTGTGTACTTGTGTTCATGTCTTTGTGTGTGCCTGCATGGCATGTGGAAGACAGAAAACAAGTGCAGGAATCGGTTCTTTCCTCCTACCACCTGGTCCCGGGCACCAGACTCAGATGGTTTGACAGCTAGCGTCTTTGCCAGTGAGCTGTCTTACAGACCCATATTGATTCTTTAAAATCAGGAAGGATGTGAACCTCCTAACTAGTTATCAGAAAAAAATAAATACATTTTAAGCATTGTTTCCAAAGAATTTCTCCTGTATGCCTCAGTATTTGAAAAAAAAAAAAAAAAAAAAAAAAAAAAAAAAGTTCTTCCGTGAAATGGTTTGTCATCAAGTTCAATGGAGCTGTGTTTATGTCAAGGTCTTTGATCCACTTGGATTTGAGTCTTGTGCACAGAGATAGTTTGGATTTATTTGTATTCTTATACATACTACTATTCAGTTATGCCGACACCATTTGTTGGCGATACTATAGTTTTTCGATTGTATATTTTTGACCTCTTTGTAAAAGATCAGGTATTCATAGGTGTGTAGATTAAGGTCGAGTTTTGATTTGATTCTATTGATTCACAAGTCTGTTTTTATGCCAGGACCAGGCTTTTTTTTTTAAATTATTATTAATGTAGCTCTATAGTATAGCTTGAAGTAAGAACGGTGATGCTTCCTGAAGGTCTGTTATTGAACAAGATTGTTTGGCAATGCTGGGGTTCTTATTATTCCATATGAACTTGAGTATTGCTATTTCAAGGTCTGTACAAAATTGTGTTGTGATTGTGATGAGGATTTCTTTGAATATGTAGATTGCTTTCGGTAAGATTGCCATTTTAATATGTAGATCACACATCTGTGGGAGCAAGAGAGAGCTTTCCATTTTCTGATATATCCTTTAATTTCTTTCTTCAGTGATTAAAAGTTTTGGTCAAGCAAATCTGCTCTATCTTTGATTAGAGTTATGCCAAGATATGAAATGCTATTTTCAGCTATGATAGAGGGTGATGTTTCCCTTTTTTTCTTTTTCAGCCCTTTCATCCTTAGTGCATAAGAGGGCTATTGATTTTTTTTTTTTTGAGTTAACCTTGTACCCTGCTATATTGCTGAAGGTGTATATTGGGTGTAGAAGTTCCCTGGTAGAATTTGGGGGTCACTTATATATATGATCATGTCATCTGCAAATAGCGGTAGTTTGACTTTTTCCTTTCCAATTTGTATCCAATTAATCTTTTCTTCTTTTATTGCTTTAGCTAAAACGTTGAGAACTATTTTGAATAGGTAAGGGAAAAGAGGACAGCCTTGTCTTGTTCCCGATATTAGTCGGATTGTTTTGAGTTTCTCCCCATTTAGTTTGATGTTGGCTGTCTGCTTGTTGTAAATAACCTTTATTATATTTAGGTATTTTCTCTTTATTCCTGATCTCTCCAGGACTTTCATCATGAAGGAGTGTTGAATTTTGTCAAAGGCTTTTTTAGCATCTTAGGATATGATCATGTCAGTTTTTTTTTTTCTCTTTCAGTTTGTTCATATGATGGATGGCATTCACAGTTTTTGTATATTGAATCATCCCTGCATCTCTGGGATGAAGCCTACTTGATCATGGTGGATGATTTTTTTAATATGTTGTTGAATTCAGTTTGCCACTATTTTAGTAAATATTTTTGCATCAATGTTCATGAGTGAGATTGTTGTGTAATTCTTTTTCTTTGTTGCATCTTTAAGTGACTTTGGCATCAGGGTGATTGTAGTCTCGTAAAAAAGAATTTGGCAATGTTTCTTCAGTTTCTACTGTATGAAACAATTTGAGGAGTATTGGTATTACTTTGAATGTCTGGAAGAATTCTGCACTGAAACTATCTATTCTTTCCTGGCTTTTTTTTTTTTAACTTTTAATAACAGCTTCAATATCCTTGGGGGTTATAGGTCTATTTATGACATTTATTGAGACTTGACTTAATTTTGGTAAGTGGTACCTGTCCAGAAAGCTGTCCATTTCTTTTAGGTTTTCCATTTTACTGGAGTATAGATTTTCTATGTTACCTGATAATTCTCTGGATTTCCTGGATATCTGTTGTTATGTCCCCTTTTTCATTTTTTATTCTGTTAATTTGGATACCTCCTCTCCCTCTCTCCCCTTTAGTTAGTTTGGATAAGGGTCTATCTACCTTGTTGACTTTCTCCAAGAACCAACTCTTTGATTCCTTGATTCTTTGTATTGTTCTCTTTGTTTCTATTGAGTTGATTTCAGCCCTAAATGTGATTATTTCTTTCCTTTTACTTCTTCTAGGTGAGTTTGCTTCTAACTGTTCTAAAGCCTTCAGCTGTGCTATTAGGTCTCTTATGTGAAAATTCTCTAGGTTTTTCATGTAGGCATCTAGGGCTATGTATGAACTTTCCTCTTAACACTGATTTTAATGTGCCCCATAAGTTTGAGTATGTTTTGGATTTATTTTCATTGAATTCTAGGAAGTCATTGATTGTTTCTTAACTTCTTCCTTGTCCCAGAGATGCTTCACTTGAGAGATGTTCAGTTTTCATGAATTTGTAGGCTTTCTGTAATTTTTGTTGTTTAATTCTAACTTTAGAGCATAGTGGTCTGATATGATACAAGGCCTTATTCCATTTTTTGTATTTATTGATGTTTGCTTTATGACTGAGTATGTGGTCAGTTTTAGAAAAAGACCCACAGGGTGCTGAGAAATAGGTATATTCCTTTGTGTTTGGGTGGAAAGTTATGCATATAACTGTTAAATCTATTTGTGTCATAATATCTGTTAAATCCCTTATTTCTCTGTTGAGTTTCTGTCTGGTAGACCTATCCATTGGTGAAAGTGAGCTATTGAAGTCTCCCATTATTAATGTGTGGAGTTTGATGTGAGATGTAAGCTTTAGTAGTGTTTCCTTTACCTGTGTAGGTGCCCTTGTGTTAAGGACATAAATGTTGAGGATTGTGGCTTTAAGTTTTGAGATGAGTAAGTAATGTTCATCCTGGTCTCTTTGATTAATTTCAGTTTAAATTCTATTTTGTTAGATATTAGGATGACTACACCAGCTTGTTTCTTAGGGCCATTTGATTGGAAAATCTTTTCCCAATCCTTTACTCTGAGCCTGTGTCTGTCTTTAAGGTTGAGATGTGTTTCTTGTATGCAGCAGAAGGATGGTTTCTGTTTTTGTATTCATCATATTAGTGTCTGTCTTTTTATATGTGAATTTAGTCCATTGATATTAAGGGATATTAGTGACCAGTGACTGTTAATTCTTGTTATTTTTGGTAGTAGTGTATGCATGTTTTCCTACTCTGGGTATTTTTCTTCTGTGGGATTACCTATTGCTTGTGGTTTCATGGGTGTAACTTGGTTCCTTAGGTTGGTATATTTCCTCTAGTGCTTTTTGTAAGGCCATATTTTTTAAATCTCATTTTCTTGCAAAATATCTTGTTTATTGCATCTATGGTAATTGATAGGTTTTACTGGG
This sequence comes from Sigmodon hispidus, assembly GCA_004025045.1. Taxonomy (NCBI): domain Eukaryota; kingdom Metazoa; phylum Chordata; class Mammalia; order Rodentia; family Cricetidae; genus Sigmodon; species Sigmodon hispidus. Next base: position 86,127 of record PVIH01006450.1, on the reverse strand, counting down.
TGTAGTAGTCTGGGCTGATAGCCATGGTCTTTTAGTGTCTGTATAACATTTGACCAGGACTTTCTTGCTTTCAATGTTTCCACTGAGTTATCCTTATGGGTCTGTCTTTATAGGTAACTTTGCCTTTATTCTTTGCAGCTCTTAATATTTTTTCTTTGTTCTGTATGTTTAGTGGCTTGATTATTATGTAGTGAGCAAACTTTTTCGGGGGACATCTAGTCTATTTTGAATTTTGTAAGATTTATTTATTTATTTATTTTGTAACTTTACAGACATTTTCTTCTTTGGGTTGGGAAAGCTTTCTTTTATGATTTTGTTGAATATATTTTTGTACCTTTGAGCTAGTATTCGTCTTCTTCAATTCCAATTATTTTCAGATTTGGTCTTTTTATGGTTTCCCATATTTTCTGGATGTTTATGTTACGACTTTTTTGGTTTTATTGTTTTCTTTGACTGACATATCTGTTTCCACTATTGAATCTTCGACTCCAGAGATTCTCTCTTTCATATCTTGCATTCTTTTGGTTATGTTTGTGTCTGTAGTTCTGGTTTATTTCTATGAGTTTTCTATTTCCAGCGTTGCCTCAGTTTGTGTCTTATTTATTGATTCTATTTCAATTTTTAAATCTTGAAATGTTTCCTTCACCTATTTGATTTCTTTTTCTTTATTTTCTTTATTTTCCTTCAGGGATTTGTTAATTTCATTTAAATATTTGTTTGTATTTTTTCTATTTATTTAAGAGAATTTTTTATACCCTCAGTTAAGGCTTCTATTATCACCATAAAGGTTTTTTTGGAGTCAAAACAGAAGAAGCAGTTTCTTTTGCTTCTTCATTTTCATGCTCAAGCCTTGATGTTGTAGAACCAGCAGATTCTTTTGGTGGTGCCATATTGTTCTTTATGTTGTTATATATATTCTTGCAATGGCATCTGCCGATTGTGTCCTCTGTTCACTAAAGGATTTATCTGAATCTTATATAGCTGATTTTGGTGCAATCTGTTCTGGGTATGTCTGTGTCTCAGGAAGTCTCTCCTGGTCCAATCTAGGTTCTTGGTCCACTTATAGGTAGTGTATTCTCTTAGATTCTTAGTCTGCTGTTACTCTCTTAGTCTGCTGTGGGCCAAGGATCTGTAGGTTTCAGGTTGTCATGGAGATCATTGAGGTGTAATGATGTGGGTTGGGAACGCGGCAGGGTTTTGCCACTGAGGTCTCCAGCTGGCTGAGTTTTGCTGGGGTTTGGGGCTTGCAGGGGGTTTCTTTGCTGGCTTGGGTTTAGGATGGAACTGGATGGGAATGGGACTCCAAGAGCTGTGTCCCTTGGCTGAATTTCAGAGACTGTGGTCTCCATTTGGCCTGGACAGGGTGACACTTACCTCATAGTCTGCTGTGGGCCAGGCGTCTGTGGTGACTGTTTATAACATAGAGTGCTTTAATTCAGATGCCAATTTTATAGCAAATAAAATAATTTATAGTTCTGAAAAACAATAAAGGTATGTTCAACAAAAAATACGTTAGTTTTTAGTGGTTGATTTTGAAAATTTAAGTGAATTAAAATTAGGTACATTAGTAATGGGAGACAAATGCCAAGTGACCAATAGTTTCCTCAAGCCAATGACTACCAAAATGGACACCATGTCTTTCTACACTTAGAGTGAACCTTATAAATATATACTTGTTATGAGGAATAGTCAAAGCAATAACTTCCAATTCAAAGATATATTAATTGTCTTAATTTTTATTTTTATTGTACTATAATATCACATATAGTAAATGCATAAAAGATACAAACTGGGAATTCCTTTACATCCACGGATTGGGGAGCAGAAGCAGGGGAAACACAAATATTTCAGGGAGACCTCAATTTAAACAAACAAATCCCACTTCATTATAAAGAGACAATAGAATTTAAAGACATACTATCACTTGTTATTTTATTATTATAATCATCAATACAAAACAAAAACTCTTAAAATATATGGGTTAAAAAAAACCCTTACTGTTTTTTACACCTTCATTTGTATTTCATTTTTTCACCCAGGGGTCAAATTTAATGCCTGGTTTTAACGTCTTTTGTAGCTGAAAAGGTGTTTCACAAAACATAAAGGGGCAATATCACATTTAAGAAGCAGCACAAATTTTAATCACTGGATATTTAAAGCTGCATAATAGTCTTGATAATTCTGAGGGCTGCATGCTTGTCAAACAGGATTAAATTGTCATGGTCTCTACTCTGTAACATTGTTGACTACCAGCTTATTCTCAAGAGCAAAAAGAAGAAAACCTCAGCATTGCCTTTTTTATGTGACTCTAGTAGTCATGAAATCTTAATTCTGTGGTTTATTTGCAAGAATTGTTTGAAGCTACCTATCCCTTGTGAGTGCTAGTTTTAAAAAATTAGGCAACATAGACAATAAATCCACTTAACTAGGTTCACATGCTCTGTAATATGCTTCGTCACAAAGAAAGTGGGCCAGAACTTTAATGGGCAAAATCCCCTCTGCCATCAGAGATCTCCTGCACTGGGAATAAGGTGCATGCTTGTGTTTTGCAGTGAAAGGAATTTGCAAATGATGTTCTTGAGTTGCACATGCAGACAAGGCTTCAATATCACATACATATTTTTACAGACTATTTAATTTTTAATAAAATGTAATTATAGGTATTGTTATGTTCTTTCTACTCTTGGTCCTACTGATATAAGTTATTTTTTATTAGGTAAATTGTGGTTAATTGACTCATACAGTGTACTGATAATTTCAATACTGTCATCTGAGGAAGTTACTCTCAATAACTAGGGGTAGCAATTTCAGTCTGTGCGTTTCAGGTTTCCACCCATCAGTTTGGATTTATGTGACCTCTTTCAGTAGTGCAACTATAAAAACAATGTGACCATCTGACAGACACTGAGTGGCCCAAATGACTCATTAGACTGCTCCAAAGTGTACACAAGAGAAGGGCACAGAAACTGGGTCATCCTCATGACAAATAAAATAGTGCAGGAATGTAGAGCCCATGTTGAGTAATGTTTTCATTAACTTAGTAAAGAATTGGAGTTGTAGTCTCACACACCTTCAAAAGGGAGGCTCTGGGAATAAGGATTGAAAAAAACTGTCAAGCAAAATTTTACATCTTAATGGATGTTTTAAAGTGTTGGTACCATAAAAGGAATTTATTATTAAAAATAAAAATAAAATTTTATCTGTCTTTTTCTTTTTATCACATTTTATTTACGTATTATTGTGTGTGTATGTGTGTTGGATGTGTATGTGTGTGTCATTGGAAACTTGCTGGAATTGGTTCTGAAGCATGAGCTCTAGAGCCCAAACTCAAGTGCTAGGCTTTGGAGCAGTTATCTTGACCCTCAGAGCCATCTTGCTTGTCCTCTTTTACTTTTTAAGTGTTAGGATTGAACCCAGGGCCTTGGGTATACAAGATCAGAGCAACACTCTTTCCTATAATATAACTTCTTTTTATATAAAAATGGTAAATGGAAAAATATTATATTCACATTTCATGCTGAAAAAAACTTTACAAATATGCCATTTTATTCTATTCCAGTAGGTAATAAATAAGTCCACTGACTATATTTGTAATATTTTGAGTGGGCAACATGACCAAAATGCATTCTTAGGAGTTTTCCTTTACTAACACATAAGATCTTTTATTATTGAAAAATACTGATATTTATACTCTGTTTTCTGTTTTCAAATCCTCAAGAAGTTCCTGGCCACATTAGCTGGATGCTGGACCATGTCTAACTTAATTTTACTTATGTGGCATTAAGCATGCTCTTTTGCACTAATGAGAAGTGAATCTTAGAGGATTAAGTCCAAGAAATGAAGAATTAGAATCATGACACCCTACGTTTCTCTCTTTTTATATCTAGTCCTAGAAATCTTAGGTTTCCCGAGTAAATGCTTATTAATCTTTTAGTATAGAAAATGTTTTGTAGAATAGTAAAGAGTCTAATCTTGAACTATGATTTTGGTGTTTAAATATGTATTATGGTAGAGCTGGACAGAGCTCGTCTTGAGTCACAGCAGGTGGAATAGAGAGGATCAATTGCAAAGGTTACAAACATCCTAGTTTTCTTAATACAGCCCCTACGAGCCATATTACATTAAAACCTGGAAGATTAATGTGATTTAAGGCTGAATAAAAAAAGTTGCTAATATTTAGATAGTATCTCTGTTCCCACTATGACCTCATATTTTGGGAATGTGGTGTGCAGTGTGGTACAGGGGAAAGTAATATTAACTTTAAGAGTTGAGGTATATTGGGGTATCCTCTGAGCCTTTTGGAAACAGTATCATAGACTTTATTGGATCTTGTATTAGTTCTCTGGAGAATGTGACAAGACCTGTACCTAACAGGTAATTGCCTTATGGTTTTTTATATGGCTGATGGTCACTTCCTATATCCCTGGAATATGGTTTCCATCACAACAGAGTATCATGGATTTTACTCTTCTCTCTCTCTCTCTCTCTCTCCCCCCACCCAGTCTTGCCCTAGAATTTGTATGTTTGTGTGTATATGTGTGTGTGTGAGAGAGAGCTCTGCTCTTGTAAATGACCCATATGCTTACCAAAGCTCAGAAGTCTGCCTTCTACCATGTGTAAGCTAGATAGCCACCAATAATACTGATGGTACAGTTTAGTCTGTATCTCAAGACTAAGCTTCAAGAGTGCTGATGTCCAGTACTGAAGCAACTAGTTTTGCCTGTTTATTCTATGAAAGTCTTTAAATTATCTGATCCAGGTGGTTAGACATAATTTCTTTTCATGGTACACAAAAACAGATTAAGCAAGTTGTATTTATATATTATGTGTTTGCATATTTATGTAACTGTAGCAATTAAAGAAAAAAAATGCCACAAATTTGAGATGGAGAAAAGAATCATGGGGAGGATAGGAAGGAAGAAAGAAGGAGTGGAGTTATGTAATTGTATTACAATTTTTAAATAAATATATTTATGTGTAGTCTAAAGTTTCTGTGTCCTGCGCAACAGATCCCACAGATGCTTATGAAATGGTTACTCAGATGCTTTCTTTGTGTCTGGCTGGTGTCTGCTGGCCTCTGCTCTGCCTTTCCTCTCCTACTCTGGTTGCCCCACCTCTACTTCCTGTCTGGCTACTAGCCAATCATCTTCTTATTAAACCAATATATGTGATAAATCTTTAAAGTGTACAAGATCATTTTCCCAAATTTTTCCTTTTTAAAAAAAAAAAAAACAAAAAAAAAAACCAGAAATACGAAATTTAATCTCCTTTATTAGCTTTTTTTTTTTTTTCTGACCATTATCCGAAACAACTTGTAACCAGCACTCTAAAAATTGACAAACAACTGTAACCTATGTGTGTGGAGGGATGTGTGGGTAGTTCTCTAGACTACTTCCTTCTGATTGGAAACACTGTTAATATTATGAGCACCCAAAGAAAATTCAGAATTATGATCAAGACATGACTGAAATAGTCTGTGAGGCTGGATCATCTCAGCCAGAAGCCTTGAAGCTGTTCTGGATGCAGAACTCAGAGGAAAGTGCAACAGACTGAATCATCTGGGCCATACATTCCCATAGGAGATTTCTCAGGGGATCTTCTTTGATCAAACCTTATTTTCTGCAACTATGAATGAATCCCTAACCTCTCATTTTCTATAGAAATAAAAGCATAACCTCTTATCCAAAGTAACATATTTTGACTTGAATTTTGAAATCAAGAATTTTTTAAATATATAGGTTGGATTAACCCAGTAACATTTATAATCAAATGTCTATTAGAAGCTCTTACTTCTTCCTTTGTAGCCAAAAGTAAACAAAAAAACAAACCAAAAAAAAAAAAAAAAAAAAAAAAGCAATCCTCAGGAACAAAATAATACACAGTATTCAGAATCTCTGTATGATTTCCATCTTTACATGGCTTACATTTTCATTTACTCTATTTCTTTTTTATGGAATTTCTTTATTCTTTTCTTTTCTTTGCCAAATCTGCATTTTTATACACACTGTAACTGCTTGGATATTTGTTTTAGCAGAATCTGTCTTTACAAATTCTTTATCTTTTCTTGACCACATGACACTTTAATCTGCTAAAAGACAGCATGGCTAGGATTAAAATCTTGTGGCTAGAATTTAAACATCAGCTATGGCAGCTGGATTCATCCAGTTTCTTGGTCTGTGAGAGCTTAGCTTCATGGCAGTGTTAACTGACTGGCTAGAGCCACATTTACTATCCCAACTCTGGGGAATTTTAGGGTCCACACTGCCACTCAGAAAAGAACTGCCACCTGCTGTTCATAAACCTCATTTTAGTGTTTGGTGGCAGGGCCTTTTAAAAAAGCTTTGTAGATTTTGCCTATAATGGTGGGTCAGGACTTCTCTCTTTAAGAACCTGAGCTGCTTCCTGCCTCAGGCAAACAGAGCCCACTTGAGAAAATGCTGTTACCAAGAAGCTGTGCTTGACTTGGTCCCCTATTTGACTGTATGAGCAGTAACATTAAATTGGTCATGTGCAGTTTCTGCTTGTACTGAGGCTCCTGTGAGACTTGGAGACCCTGCCATGTTGCAGCTCAAGCCTATATGCCTCATCTCTGTACTGTGTCCCACTTGAGAGCTAACTAGAAAGTTGTTTTGGGCTCCATTTCTGTGTTCTAGAAACCTTTTAAAGCTCTCTCAGTCTTTATGTGAATGTACATGCACCATGTTGGAATGCCATTTGTAGTGATAGTTTCTGTCCCACCAGAAACTTTCAAATATCTGGCAGCCAACTCCCAAATAATTGACTTGTAGGCTTAATGTTATAGTAACTTCAGGGCCAGTAGGTCAAGAGCATTACTAACTAGCACTTACATATAATTAACCCTTGCTTATTGCTACATTCTCAGCTTGCTTCCTCTGCATTTGGCTGGCTGGTGTCTGTTGTTCTGACTTTTCTCTTCCCAGAATTCTCCTAGTTTGGTTGCCTCACCTCTGCTTCCTACCTAGCTTCTGGCCAGTCATGGTTTTATTAAACCAAAGTGAGTGATAAATCTTCACAGTATATAAGAGTATTACATACATTTATAAATCTGAAAAAATATTGGGAGCTGCTGTCCAGCTTCTCAGAAGCCAGATTTTTATTTTCAATATACTGATCAAATATAAATTTCTTCTGGGTACAAGGTCACAGAAACACCCAGAAATATTTTTTCCTCTTTCTTTTTTTTATTATGAATAAAGTCACATTTTCTATCAGTGTATATTATTACCCAGAAATATTTTATCAACATTAATTAACATTAATTAACCCAGTTATGCTGGCAGGTAAAATACAATAAAGCATATTAAGATTTTGCTTCTTAAAGATGTTAAAATTAGTGCTCGCTTTGGCAGCACATATACTAAAATTGGAACGATACAGAGAAGATTAGCATGGCCCCTGCACAAGGATGACACGCAAATTCGTGAAAGATGTTAAAATTAAGAAATTCATTTAAACTTGAGTTTTTGAAAAACAGTGTCTTGACTTCTATACTTCACATGATATATACAAATAATTAATAACTGTAAAGACAAAGAACCAGGCACATTATGGCTGCCACAATATATGGATATTTATTTAGTTGCACATTCATTTTGCAGGCTTCTTTTTATACTGTAAGTCCCGTAAAACATCTCTTGGTATAAATATACTTGCAGATACTTAAAAATCTTGCAAGACAATTTACCATAGGACTGCCTGCTGCCTGCCCAGGGAGGGGATGGGGAGTTGTGGAGAAGAGAGAATGACCTGATGTGTTGGGAGGGGGAAAGGACCTTGAATAAGTATATACAAGGATAGAAAGTCTGACTTCTTTGTTAATAATAATAATAATAATAATAATAATAATAAAGAAATAGTAGAATTAATGTATGTTTCCAGATTTGTAGGATCAAAATTTTGTAAGTGATTAAATGGTAATGTTGAGAGCTGTCAAAGTTATTTAGTGTTCTTTATCCAAAAAGTATGGAGCATCTTACTAGTGTAGGCCCTGTTTACTGTGGTCTTATTCAAAAAATCTTATAGGTTAAAGGCATGATGTATACAAGTAGTGCTTTTAAAATGGGGTTGAAATATGATGGCAATGGCTTTATCAGTGAGTTTTTTCATTATTAAATGGACTACTAGACAGTGAAGAATGATAGAGGATAGAACACTTAGTATACGCCTGACCCTGGTCATATGCTGCGTGTCTTCTTGTTACATTATCTTTACCATTTTAAGTTGAACTGTTGTGTTTTGCCATATGCTTCCCACCATGATGGTCTTGTCTTATACTACCCTGACTATAATGGTCGTGAGCACTGAAGCTTTTGATGCAATGAAGGTTCCAAACCACAACCTAAGGACATCTTCCTTTAAGTATCTATTTAAGTTTTTATATTAAGTTCACATATCTTTTTAAACAGCTCTTAGCTACAAAGGAAGGTGCATGTTGTGGCTTAAATGGAATGTTGTACACACTTGCATGAGGCTGACTGTGTGGTTCCCAGCTGGTAGTGCTGTTTGGGCGATTATTGACTATTTAGAAGTGCAGATTAGTTGGAGATAGTGAGATTCTAGATGTGCTGATTATGGGAATCATAATTATACCATGATCCTATTTTTGGCAAAAACTTCTATCTCATATCCTATCAGCTGAGATTTCAGGAAGCTACCTCACTGTCCTGCCACACTGGGGCTCCTTGTTCCATGACAGGCTGTCATTCCTTCCATAATCTTTTACATTGCTTCTTCTCAGGTATTTTTTCACAGAGATGAAAACATTCATTGTTACAAAACATTGATACTGACACTGGGATTTATTGTTGTGATTAAGTTTCCCAAGTGATTCACAAATTGTTTGAATTGTTTGTATAAAGAGTGTGCATGAGGTTAGAAGTGAATACTAAAAGTACTCTTATAAACTATAAGTACTCTAAGCATAGTTTGATAGGTAGAATTTAGCAGGCCATGACGCTGATAGGAATGTAGACATTGAATACAATGCCCTTGAGATTTTAAAGGGCCTTAATATTCATCTATATCGTCTGGTTTTTACCTTGAACATATAATCATGAAAATAATGGTTTCTTAATTTACCTGTGATATTTTCTTCTCTGCATAGTAAATTGTTAATAGACTCTCAATGTTTCTGCCTGGCTATTGCTATTGTTCTACTTATTTGTTAAATTCCAGACAGTGATAGAATTACTGAAAATATGACATGATTAAAATGTTCCCTTAAGTTCAACCAGTTTACAAATATTTTTTTCCTGCTTAGGGCCATGGGTGTATATAGCTTATAATAGCTGGTTTTTACAGGTTGACCTACCACATGAATGATTCTGTGTTAAGGCATCTCATTAGGCAAAATCCATAGAGGAGTGCCACTAAGCCAACATTCATGATATGGCCCCATTAGGCAAAGTCAGTGGGGGTATCTGTCGACTGGACCCACTAGGCAAAGTCTGTGCAATGACTAGCTGTGGATATAGGTTGTTTTCTGTCTGTAATGTTCTTAGGTATCACTTCTATGCCTCCCTATTAAGAACAGCTCTGGGAGTGTTTCCACAGTCCTTTGGTAGTGTGTTTTACATATTTGGACACACTATAGTTATGGATAGTCAAGTTTAATGTATAGATATACTACCAGAATATTATTTTTTACTGACAGAGAAAGGTAATGGTAGTTTCAGTATCAAAGACAACTAATTTAAGACTTCAGAACAAGTTCAGACAGACTAAACTTCTCCTATAGAAAATATACAAAAACTAATTCCCAGGTGTTGTTTATTGCTAAATCAAGGCCAGGCAGTTTTGAGACTAACCCCTCTTGCAATAGTTGACTTTCTGCATGTATCCTGACCACTCAAGGTTCAACCTGCTGCTGTTAGTTTATGTCCTGAATTTCAGTGTCATTCTTTGTCTGGGATAAAAGTTACATGCAATGTCAAGCATTCGTACTGGCTAGTTTTTATGACCTTACTAGTTGGAGAAAATGTGTATGACTTCATATGTTATGAAAATGGGTTGGGGTCTGAAAATGTAGCATACACTTGTCCAGAGTTTGGCAATTTAGGGGGTGCAGCAGCAATGTAGGGATGAACTGATGCAGAATGTGAGTGTTGAATGAGTATGTATAAATGAGAGAGGGAGCAGCAGCAATGTAGGGGGAAGAGAGAAGGAGGAATGAGAATATATGGATGTGAATGCTGTTGTATGAGGTTTTTGGCCCAGACTTTTGAGTCTAGACCAGAGGTTTGACCAGCAGTCCAGCAGTCCCACAGAATCACAGAATCTCATAGATGCTAATATTAATTTTACACTGATTGGGCCAGGCATATAGCTGGCCTAGGGCCCAAGTATATACCTTGTTAACTCTTTCCCCTTAACTTTATCCTTAAGCTAACCCATCTTTCTTATCTTGTTCAGCCATGCAGTTCGATACCTTTTCTCAGAGCAGCATTTCAGCTTCTTTCCTCTGCGTCTGCTGTGATCTCACTGCTGTGTCTCCATCGCATCTCTGTGGCATCTTTCTCTGCTCTGAGATGTTCCTAAACTTTTTTTAGTCTGGTAGCTCACCCACACTTTCTGCCTGCCTTTGGCCAATCAGCTTTTTATTAAACTAGTAGGAGGAACTAATATTTTCAGCATAATAATGTAATGCCACTAAGGAGTGCTTTTGTGCTGAATGAGAGATTAAAGAGAAAAGAAGATGAAGAAGGAGAAGAGGAAGAGAAAGAAGAAGTCTAAAAGAGGATGAGTGGTATGTGAGAGAAGACAGGGAGAGAAAATGATGAACAAAATTGAGTAAATGTTGCATAAGAAGCATATGTGTGTGACTATGTATGTGTGAGAGAGAAAGCTATGTGAAAGAGTTGTTGCTGCATGTAGGAACTATGCAAAGAGCTGCAAGAGAATGTGTAAGAAAAATGAATAATGTTATATGGTGGGAGAACTATGTGTATGAGATAAATAGCTATGTCATCATAGAGATTTTAGCTGTGTGGTGGAAAGAAAGATGAAATGGTATAAAAGGAGATGGAGAAGAGAAACATATGTAAAAGAAAGATATATTGACATGTGAAAATGGGTGTAACTGTGTATAGAGCTGTATGACCACATGTACGTAAAGGTAGATATGTAATTATATGTATAGAATACAGCAATGTGGAGATACTCAGCTGAATAAAGAAAGAGTTAGAGACCATTTTTAAGAAGTAAAAGATAAAGTTACCATCAGAAGACATGTACATTCCTTCATTTTACCAGTCAATTAGGTAGTTCCTAATTATCCCAGATAAAAAAGTTTCTTATCCAAACCTTTCACTGCTCTGAGGCATTCCTTTTATTACACTAAATTTGATCATGGGAGATGGCCTCTCATTTTCTACATTATTACACCATGTATTTAAATTATGTTTATCAGGACATACTTCTGTGTGTTAAAAAAATACTTGCACAATAATCTATTCACACAGCCCAAGCTGTATTTATGGAGATTTAAAACTCTCTGATCCACATATCCATTAATAGGACTCTCATTCAGCTTCTGAAGTGTCATAAGTTAATGACATTCACATTTTGATATAGTCTTAGACAACGGAGGTCATGTAGCCAGTGAGACATAGAGAAGAAAGAAGATTGCCATTCTTGAATCTGTTCCATCAAATGACAAAATGGATCTATGATAAACAATAGCTTAGTGGCTTGATAGGCCTACCACTTCCACTGCAGCACACAGCAGGCAACTTATTTATGAAATGAGCCCTTGGAAATATGACTCCCATTTCTATGTCCTTTTCAACAAAATGGATTACCAGTGTGCATTTGCTTAAAACATATGGCTGCTTTATTATTTTTGAAATATGATGATACCATCGAAGTAGGAAATATTACTGAAATCCAATCTATTTAACAAATGTAAAACAGCTATTTTTATATTACTGTTGAATCGTTTGAGATTTTTGAAGTTTATAAAAATCAAAACATTTTGGTATTATTTAAATGCTGTACTTTGTGTCCAAAGTAGTACTACTAATAAATTAACTGCATGTAAATGTTGGTCAGTATAGCCTACTTCTGCATATTTATGTTGTATGTTCAGAATCTTTATTGACTTAGAATTTTATCCGAGGATTAAATCAGAACTTTCAGAGATTATCACAAGTTATTATCAATACATAATGAATATGAGCTATAGCCTTCTATAGCAAGAATATCAGATTGCTTCCAAGTGAATGCAGAATCATGTCCTTCAAAGAAACATCTTTTAATTACTAAACCTTTCCTGGGATAGTGCTATTGCATATTGTACATTTTAATATATATTAAATTTTTAAAATCTATTTTCCTATTTTCAATCTAGTAGTAATGAAGAAAACAACATAAGAAATATAGGTTGAAAGTGATAACTGTGTATTAGGATGATGTTCTAAGATATGAGAATTAAGTAGCCCTGCTCCAGGGTCACGTGAACACAGCAGCTGCAGAGTTAGGCAGGCAGACTGTGGTGCTGAACTGGAGGCTCAGATCTCAAACTGGTATTGCCATTGGATACTGTCTAAAATATAAAATTCTTGATAAAATTTGAAATAATACAATACAATATTACACATTCATAGTATTCTGTACTTGTTCGGTTAAAGAAGAATATTATTTTTGGACTATTGAATTCATTTTTATGACAGTCTCATGTATTCTTAGTTTTTCTAGCTATTTTATATTAGAAATATTTTTCACAGTTTCAAACCCTTGATAATGTCATTATTTTTTAAGCAGACTAGGGTTTCTTTAGCTGTGCCTACCTATTCATATCCATCCTTAAAAGTTAGTGTCTGGATTGAAAGTTAACACTTCTCATAGTTTACATAAATATCAAAATCAAAAGTCATGTATAAAGTACTGCCTTCAAAGAATATTTTCTTCAAAATATAAAAGACTACCACTAGCAATCAGCTATTTTTTTAGATATGCAATTTTATTATTTTTTAAGTACAAAGTTATTTTGACTCACATTAAGGTGTATTTTTCTATTTAATTTGGTCTAAATATTAAAAGTAATGAAATTATTGATAAAAATAAACCAGAAAAAATGAGAACTAGAAAAAGGGTCTAAGGAAAAATGAAATTCTCCTCCATTTAGGATCTCAGGACTTTCTAGGAAAAAATTGTGTTGCCTTTACTTGTTTATTTCTTTCCAGAAATTTGCTACCCCAATAACCCATGTAAGATGTTTCTTGAATGTAGCATAATATAGTCATTCCTTCTTCAGCTAGTATGTATAGACCCATGCTGTTCCTATATCAGTAAGAGGTGATGATATCAGGTAATTCCAAATTGTTATGTAACATCTACTCCTGCCTGTTACTATCCAGAAGTAGAATGATATGATGTCAGACAATGAAGAAGAGAAGAACGCAAATTTCACTGAAGTTGAATTCACATTGTATATGTATCTAAACTAGGATACACAATGATACTTTGTATAAAAAATTTTGAATTTTTATTTTAAGGATAAAATATGTCTACATATAATTTAATATAATTTTTCTTCTATGGCCTACTTTTTATAACTTTGGTATATTTTTAAAATATTAAATAATATTTAAATCATAAAAAACATTATATTAAATAGCTATTATTCTTACTGACACAGGCCACAAACATTTGTAATTTGTCCTCTTTCAATTTTATGATATATTTGATTTGAGAGAATATAAATTTTACTTCAAATGTGACACTAAGATCACTATGACTTCTTAAATTACTTTTTAATTATTTTTCAAATTTTACTTATTTTGGCCTTTTGGCAACTAAATATTAATGTTCTGAAATTTATGTTGTCAATAGGAATAAATCTGTGGCACAGAGAAAATCAGGATCAAGTTTCATCTCGACTGCAAGGTTTTCTTTAATTAGAGGTTGTTGTCATTTACATATTAGCACATCTATTCCCTACATTGGAAATATTGTAATTGTAAGTATATAATATGTTCACATTAACTGTGTTCTAGAGGGACTACACTGTCTTTAGGGTTAGTTGGTACTAAGTTTTATGATAAAACCACTTGATGTGGGATATGTATTTATCTTTACATTATTACTCTTTGATTAAAATGTGTTCTTTTTAAAATCAGTTTCACTAGTTATAAATATTAGCACATTTTATTGGGATTTCATTAAACGTTTACTTGGGAAAAATTATTTTATCAATTTTACTGTATAGGATAGGAGACAAGTTTCCCAGTTTATTTCAAAAAAGACTAGTAAATTTTCACTCTTACAAAGTCCAAGAAATTCTTCTGTATTCTCTAATCTGATGACACCAACAGTGAGAGACCAATGTCCTCTGTAGTCACTATGTCACCAGCTTTCCCAGCGCTACTGTGTTTAATCCTGATACCACATTCAGTTAAACAGGAAAGCCCTTTCAGATTTAGGGAACTTGTATTGGGGGCGATATTAATTATCAAATCATAGACAAAAAGCTGAATTTTTTTTTATAAAATTTAATCACTCTTGTCTGTTTTGTTTAAGAGCAAATTTATGAAACCAAACAGACAATACAGCAAAGGATGTTTCCTCAAGGTTTCTCAATAAGAGGCATGGATCTACACTTCATCAGAGAAAAATAAGCTTGAAGAGAGGTTTTTGTGCTGTGAACCATCAACTTGCATCACTAATAATTTTTTTAAATATATTATAGCCAGGAATGTTTCATAACGGTATACTGAATATTCCTCATTGTGTTTGTGTTTTGTATCGCCATATTTTCTTTGAAGTTGGTCATGAAATTTCAGTTGACAATGGACATTACAAATACTTTACCAAAAATGTATAATCTTTACAAAAGTATATTGCATTAAGACATTATTTTATAACCTCTATTTCATCTTTATATGTAGTTTTTATTTTATTTTTTGTTTTATAAGAAATGCTAAACCTTAATATTGCATAGACAAGCCCCAAAGAAGAGATTTGAGGTGACATTAAAAAAATAATTACAGTAGATAATTTTTTGTTGTTAAAATTTTCCTGATGTCAACTTTCAAAGAAGTGCTACCATCAATAATCCTCAAATTATTCCACAAAGTACAAACATAAAGAAAATTGCCAAATTTATTTTATGATGCCACAATCACTCAGATACCAAGGCTAACCAAAGATTCAAAAAAGAAAGAAATTACAGACCATCTCACCCATGAACATTGATACAAAAATAATTAATAAAATACAAATGATTCTAAGAACACGAGATTATTTGCCATAATTAGGAGGGCTTCATCCTATAGAATCAGGATGATTCAATATATAACATTCAAAAAATGTAACCCAATATATAAAAAAATAGGAAAAAACCCACATGGTCGTTTCACTTGATGCCAAAAATAAGTCTTTGACAAAATCTAACACCTCTTCATAATAAAAGACTTGTAGAGAGTATGGATACAAGAAACATACCTAAAATAATAAAGGCAATTTATAGCAACCTGTTACTACCACAAAATTAAATGGAGAGAAACTCAAAACAGTTTCCACTGAAATCAGAGACAATACTTTCCACTATCCTCAAGGCTATTCAATATAGTAATTGAAACAGAGCATCAAGACAACTGAAGGAAATCAAAAGAATACATTTGAAAGGAAAAATTCAAAGTATCATTATTTGCAGATGATATGATAGCATACATAAGTGACCCCAAAAACTTTACCACAGGACACATGCAGTTGATAAACAGTCTTCAGTGGGGTAGCTGAATATAAGATTTAAAAAGTCAGAAGTCATTAAAAATGACAAATGACCGAGGAAGAAATCCGGAAACAACATACTTCACAATAGCTACAAATAATATAAAATATCTCAAGGTAACTATTTCACAAATTATACTTGACATTATTAATAATAATTCTGAGCCAGATATTGGAGGAAAGCTGAAATATCAGAGAAAAAGAGAAACATGCCACAGCCAGTTCTTACATAGCCTACTCCTCAGGCTGCAAAGAGTAGATCCTGGCTCCAAGAATCCTCACAATCAATGACTCAGAGTCCTACTTGGAAAGTGAACACAGGCAAAGGGAAAAACTCTTCCTTTCCCTTCCTCCACCCAGCTATCTCATTTCTCCCTTCAAATTTCCTATTGCTAGGATTAAAGGTATGTGCCACTGATGCCTGGTTCTATTTGGCCTTGAACTAACAGAGTCTAAAGGATCTCTGTCTTCTGAGTGCTGGTATTAAAGGCATGGGTCAACACTCCGTCACCTTCATGGCTAAACATGGTATGGCTCTGTCATCTGATTTTCAGACAAGCTTTACTAAGTATATACTATATCACTACAGGTAATGTGGTAACTTCTAAACAAAGAAGTGAATGACTTGTATGACAAAAACTTCAAGGATTTGAAGAAGAAAATATCAGAAGATTAAAAAAAAAATTCTCCCAGGCCCATGGATCAGTAGTATTAGCATGGTAACACTGGCTATCCTACCAAAAGCAATCTACAAAATCAAAAAATCTCAACCAAGATTCTAGCACAATTCACATTAAAATCCAAACACAATTCTTTCATAGGAGAGAACAAAAAACTCAGGATAGCTACATACAATTCTGAAAAATAATAGAACTTTTAGAAGTATCTCCATCACTGATTTCAAGTTTTACTATAATGCTCATGTTACTGGCATAAAACAGACATCAATGAAACTGAATTGAACATGCAGGTGTAAATATACACACCTATGGACACCTCGTATTTTTATAAAGAAGCCAGAAATTCACAATGAAAAAAATGAAAGCAACTTCAGCAAATAGTGCTGGTCTAATTGGATGTTTGCATGCAGAAGAATACAGATAAATTCGCATTTATCAAGCTGCATAAAAATCAAGTCCAAAAATATCAGATACCTAAGCATAAACCAGGTACACTAAACCTAAGAGAAGACAAAGTGCAGATTAGCCTGGACCACATTGGCAAAGGAGACAGCATCCTAAATAGAACACTGAATGCACAGGCACCAAGATCAACAATTAATAAATAGGACCTCATGAAACTGAAATGCTTATAAAAGGCAAAGAACACCATCAGTAAAGACAAAACAGCAGACTACAGAATGGGAAAAGACATCTACAAACTCCACATCTGATAGAGGGCTGATATCCAAAATATATAAGGAAGTCAAGAAACAAGACATTTACAAACCAAACAATCCAATTCAAAATTGGAATACAGACCTAAATAGAGAATTCTTAGAAAGGAATCCCAAATTGCTGAGAAAAACTTAAAGAAATATTCAGCACCCTTAACAACAGGGTGATGCAAATCAAAACTACTTTGAAAGTTTATCTTACATATGTCAGATAGGCTAAGATCAATAACATAAGTGACAGCTCATGCTGAGGAGAATGTGAAGCAAGGTGAACACTTCTCCATTGCTGGAGGAAATGCAACTTTGTCAGTAACTATGGAAATGAATATGGTGGTTCCTCAGGAAGCTGGAACTGATATACCATCCTGGGCATATACCCAAAAGACACTCCATCCTACCTAAAGAACACTTTCTCAGTTATGTTCAAGCAGCTTTATTCGTAATAGCCAGAAGCTGGAAACAACCTAGCTTTACCTCAACTGAAAAATGGATAAAGAAAATGTAGCATATTTACACAATAAGAAATCATGAAATTTGCAGGCAAATGGATGGAACTAGAAAAAAAATCATCTTATGTGAGGTAATCCCAGTCCAGAAAGACAAGCATGGTATGTATTCACTTACAACTGGATATTAGCTATTAAGTTAAAGAAAATCCACAGACCCAGAGAAGCCTTAGTGGATTCATGGATTTTCCTGGGACTGGAAAAAATAAGATTTGAAGATGTACTGGTTACAGGTCAAGGTCTGAATCAAAGAGATCAGGTTTTAAGGGAGTCATGGCTGGAATTGGGGGCATTTGAGGGGTAGTGTGGAAACCTAGTGCAGTGAAATCTCCCTGGAATCTGTGAGGATGAACCTACTGACTGCTTATATTAATGGACCATTATATAAACGTCCATTTTCTGTAACCAGGTAGGGCTTCCAGTTTTCTGTAAGTAGGTAGGGCTTCCCATGTTGAGACTGGAAAACCAACCCAGCCACAAAACTTTTCACCTGTGGGAGTCCCTGACTGAAAGATATGCTGAGGCAATGAAGGAGCAGAACTTCTGAGAGTGGCCTACCAACGAATGATCTAATTTGAGGTACACACCATAAGACTGAGCCCATATTTCAATGGCTAGGAACAGGAAGGTGGGTAGACTTGTGCTTGTGGTATAGTCATCAGAGGGGATCTTGTAGCAGCTGATGGGAGCAGATGCAGAGACTCACAGCCAAACAGCCAGAGGGAGCCAAGGTTCCATATCTCCATTGAGTCCCTTCCCTTGGATCTCAGAAAAATCCATGGAAGGTGGTGGGGAGGGAAATTTTGGGAACCAGAGGGGTAGAGGACATCAGGAAAACATGACTTGCCTAGTCAACTAAGCAAGGCTCATGACGGCTCACAGTGACTGAAGACACAGTTGCAGATCCTGATGGGTCTGCTCTAGGTCCTCTGCATATATGTGCAGTTGTTGAGTTGTTGTTTTCAGGGGACTCATGACAGTGGTTGGGTGTTGCTGACTCTTTCACCTGCTTTGGGACAGTTTTCCTCCTATGGATTCCCTTCCCACACCTTTATATGAAGGTGTGTGTCAGGTTTTACTGTATCTGTCTCCCTGGGTTCTTTGATGGCCCTGAGAGTCCTCCTTTTCTTCTGGGTGGAGACTGTGGCAAGAATGGATTTGGAGAAGGCAGGTGGAGAGAAAACTGGAAGGAGTTGAGAGAGAGGAAGCTGCAGTCAGGATGTATTATTTGAGAGAAGAATAAGTAATTTAAAAAATGGTTTAATTTAATTAACAATTATTTTTGAAGTATTTTATTTGAAATACAACTAATTTTGCATAATCTAAGCCAAGATAATTTATTAGCAAATTGCAAAACATTATTATGTATGAATGAAATATGTTCAAAACTATTGTATTAGTTGTCTCTCTGTCTCTGGTTCTCACCCCCTCCTCTACACACAGAGGAATACTAGCTACCTTTTCTCTAAGAGATATAAAATGCCATTTGTCAATAATATATATACAAAACAATTTTATTACTGAATTAAAAGTATTAACCACCATCTAAAAATGCTGTATTTCTTTCCCAGAGAGACACTTTATGCTATGAACTATTGAATGCTTTAAAAAAAGGTAAATTCCATACTTGGAAGACTGGAGCAATCTGGATACTATACTTTGCTATAGTAAGATAATCTGTAAGGAAGAAGCAGGAGAGGAGGGAGGAAAGAATGCACTAGGGTGATTAGAAAGCTGAGCTATATGTACATACCACGTTGGTTTTTGTGAATGGTTTTCTCCACTCTTGTTTCATCTGACCTTCACAAAATCATACTTGACCTTGACATGGTTAGTATAAATAACCTCAATTTGTGTATAGAATCTCAGAGAACCAGTGATGTTTGCTAAAATAGCTGTCCAGCTCGTCACTGGAGTCAGAGCAAGAATTGCCAGGCATGTATAATCTACAGGAAGAATGAATGTGAGCTTAACTTATAATGCATCTGTCACATCCACGTAGCTCATCATCACTGCCACAGACACTTGAATGTTTGGAGTGGCTGTGACTCTCATGTTTTAGAGTTTAAATCTCAACCATGATAACATATGTAACTGCCTAAGAGCCCTGTGAAAATCACCAGTTTTCTCAATGCTCCTCACAAGGAGGCACTACCAGTGCAATTTTGAAACTGCAATAATTTACTGATTAGTAAATCTCAGCTCGAAAACTATCAAATTAGTTTTTTTATTTTACTATAATTATATGATATTTCACATTTGTCTATTTTTGTGTCTTTGTGTACATGCATTTGTGCCAAGACACATGTGTTAAAATCAGATGACAATATTTGTAGGAGTTGGAGGATCAGACTTAAGTCATGAGAAACAGCAGCATGTGTCTTTAATCACTGAGTCATCTCCTGCAGCCCCAAAGAAGACTTCCATGACCAGGTCTCAAGCCTTGGTCATGTAAGTGCTGAAACTCTCGACCACCAGGGAGCACTTCAATTTACTTCTTAAAGAAAGAAATCTTAAATGATGGTAATGTATTGAAAGTTGATTGAAAGTATAAACTTAGAAAAAATGAATTGTAGCTCCTTCAAATGTAACTTCTTAAATTTTATTTAATAGTTCATTCTAGGTAACCTATACATAAAGGGTTGTTTGTTTCAGATATTAAATTGGCATTATAATATATTTAAAATCTACTTTGGCTTTTGAAATCAGCTTTCATCTTTTTTTGTTGCTGAGAAAAAAGTTTTTAGAACCTCTTCAGTGTCCATGTGTCATAAATTTCCTACAGACAGACAGTGGAGACCAGTCCCACTGGTGGAATCAAAAGTTAGAACTGTCTTATTTCATACAAACTTCAAGTTAAAATGAACAATACTGGTTTTGATTTTTCCAATGCCATCAAGAAAATGATAGTGTACACAGAGGAATATGGAACTTGAAAATATAATTACTTGCTAAATTGATCTAAAATCTTCATATTGATCTACTGGGTATCATGATATTCATTTCTGAAAAACACTATAAAATGTGTTATGAAAATCATCTAAAATATATTTACAAAATAGATGTTAATATCTCTTTGGGAACTTATGAATCCCACTTATGTATTTACACAATGGGCTGAATAATTTTTAAATTGTATGTTGAAGAAACAATTTTCTTCTTCTCTCCCAAACTAAACATAAAAATGATGAGGAAGTGGAAATTAAAAATACACTGTTTTCATTCTTAATTCATCATCTCATTGGATCACTTTATAGTCTCTTTATTTTACAAGCCAAAAGGCTATTTCTAAATTTCTTCATATACATAAGACAGTAAAATTGTGCACATCTTTCAGAGTAGCATCCTCATTAATTTATAATATTGTTTATCTACATTTAAACGCAGTAACCATAGTAATTATAAAAAAGGAAAAAGCTTGTTTAGGACAATAAACATAAACAAGTTTGCTTTGATATGACACTTTGAATATTAAAAGAACATCTATTATAACAGTGTTGAATTACTCTGAAAACCCTTTTGTTCTACAGTGTTACTCATATGCAGTAACTGAATAAAAGGCACACAGAGCATACGTATACTTCTTAGTCATAACTTTTAACAGAATATACAAATTCAGATTCCCCTACATCCTGTTTTCTTTATTGGTGACCATATATTGAGCTACTAATTAGCACTTTATACCACACTGTGTTTATTGCACATTTCTACATAAATTGTTTTGAAGTGCTATGACCTGTTAAGACTATAGGAAATACAAACCAGACAATATGTGTGTTCAGTCGACTGTGGCAGGCATCTCTGTAGGGTGAGGTGATTGGCAAGACAGGGAGACTAGCTCAAGACAAAGGAGGGATCTGCCAGTATATGCCCCTGATTTGAAATGTGTACTTAGGTTCAAAATTATCAAATCAGCATGCATTTTTAAAAGTTTATAGTAGAAAATTTTACACATTAAAAAAGAATTTAACTAATTTTGTTTTGATTTTCTGAGCTAGGAAACTATTGCATAGGTTGGTGGAAGTGCCTTATTACAGAATTGAGTCTAGAAAAATATTCTTGGAGGCCCATGTCAGGGCTCTTTCTTTCATATGGTTTTCTGATTCTCCTAGGTATTTTACCTTGTTGCAAAACCAAACTTCATGTTACCTGGTCTACCTGATGTTTTGACCAGGAACATTGAAAATAATAACTTGACAATTACTATTTAAGAGAAACAATTCATCTTTGTTTTAGCATTAAATTTATCTGAGTCTTATGAAATACTGATCCACAAATCTGAGGTAATTTATATTTACATATTTATATTGCCTTTATGTTGACAAACTGCGGTATTGCTGAAGTGCTTTACACCAAAAATTCAATGTTTATTGACTAACTTAGGCTATCATAGTTATCAACCAGTAATAATTAATGGAAAAATGTGGATTATGTTTTAGTACAAAATAATGCTTACTGAACTAAGTATTATAGTCAAAATACCAAAGGATGGTATTTACTGTGTTGTAATATTTATCTATTTAGTTGTGAGGGGCTTTTTTGGTGGGGGGCTGTGTTGTATGAGAGCTTTGCTACAAATACTTTGAAGTGAATAAATGGATTATTGCTATTGTTTTGTTTATTTTCTGCAAAATTTTTTAAATTGAGGGCAGCAGTTTTTGATACAGTTTGATACATTTCCATCAGCGTGTGTGAGGGGGACTTGAGAGAAAGAGAGAAAGAGAAAGAAAAACAAGAACAAACAAACTAGAAGTCATAGTGCTGAGGCAGTACATTGGAACCTCACGAAGTGAAATGGTCTGTGTGCTTGGAGTCCGAGAGACTGAGGCTGAAAACCCGATGAGCAAGCAAGGCAGAGCTAGCTGGTGATGCTTTCCCTGAAAGGACTTTGTCTTACTGAGCTTAGTTCCGAAAGGCCGTGTATTTAACTAAGTGAAGCTTTCTAATTAAGGAACTTTTTTTTTTATTATTATTCAGAAGAAATTTTTCTTGTTTCAGTTCTGTACTATGTGGTCAGGATCGACATTTTATGTAGTGAAGTAATGGCTCCGTGGTAGGGTTACCAATGTCTCCGTGGTAGGGTACTCACATAGCAAGCTTAAAGTTCTGTGTTTGATTTCCCAGTGGGTGCAGGAAGAAACCTACACTTCCCTTGTGTGTGTATGTGTGTGTGTGTGTGTGTGTGTGTGTGTGTATTTCAGTGTTTGCACAGTTGTGTGCATGGGTGTGCCTGTGTGTGTGTTGTGTGTATGTGGTACAGTATTTACATAGGGAAGTGCATAGGTGTTCATGTGCCACGTATCTGTGTGTGTTTGTGTGTATGTGTGTATGTGTATGTGTGTGTGTTTTAGTGTTTCCACAGGTATGTGCATGGATGACTAGAGGTCAGAGGTTGATATCAGTTACATTACTCTATAATTTCCCACAAATACATATTTACTTATTTATTTACTTATTTTTTGTTTATCTTGAAGAGGGGTTTCTCTCTGAAACGAGATCACCAGTTCACCAGGACCACCTTCCTGGTAAGCTTCAGGGAATGGCCATCTGTACTTCCCCACATTGTGATTCTAGGGCATCTCATCATCTAGCTTTCAATATGGAGTCTGGGGAGTCAAACACAGATCAAATGCTTTCATTGCTTTCCTGTGTGTTTTTTCATAAAGTTTAGTGCTGAAAGTATGTTTTGAGGGAAAAACAGGCTTGGGGGAAAAATCACTAGTCCTGCTTTTTTTTAATGAGTGAAAGGAATAGCTTCTTTGTAGTTGTAGAAGATTTGTAAGGTAAACAAGTTTTATACATTTAAATTATTTTATTTATTCTTTGATAATTCTCTATGTGGATGGATGCAACATATTTAGATGATAGACAAGTGAACTGTCCCCATCCAGCCACTCTTGGACCACACCCCATGTCCTTCCCAACTTTAGATCATATTTTGTCTTTTGTATAATGCATTGAGTCCAGTCAGTACTGTCTATGTGATGGGTGTTAGGTACCCTCCACAGGAGCATTAACATCCTATTGTGACCCACTGAACAACACTGACTCTTCCTCATCCAGACCTGTCAGCTCCCAACGTCTCTGAGGAAAATATGAGTTTCTTATCTCTCTATGTTGTCATCAAGTCTAAAACATTTTCTAAGGAAGATCAATTGTGATTTCAGTTTTTATATCAATATGTAGCTCTGTCTTCTATGTGCCTCACATAACTCACACTGGTTAATTACTTGGCCCTTTTTGTGGTGTTCTTTCCTGTAAGAGCCAAGTATAATATTGTCTTTAGGTCTAAGTTAACAGAGAAGTCACTGTAGTAAATATCTATCTGTTTGAAATATCAGTAGTTGAATTTTTTAGGTCTTCCTAACCAATGCTAGCTTTGTTTTCCACTATTCTGTAAATGCACTAGAAAATAAAATTAAATTACCCATGGTGCTTTGTAATAAAAAGTTGGATAAAGGTGCATCGTTAACATGTATTTTCTCATCTGATCAAATGTTTAAAGGACCACTGCTTGATACAGTAAAAATAATCAGTCAGTTAAATGTATTCTTGCCTTTAAAATAAAAGTGCAGTGAAGAAACTGTTTGAAAGTGTTAAGACTGCGTAAAGATGACAACTGATGTACAGTTTTATTCTGTCTGTCTGTCACTCTCTTTCTCTTAATCATAGCTACTTGTATTACTTAGATTTCTCAGATCATTTTCTCAAAACTTAAAGATGCTTTAAAAATACTATTTTCCAAACAAAAAGAGAAAAAAACCTCATTTTGATCAGGTATTCAATTCTCCAAATAAATGTTTCTGACAAAGACTGATACATTACATTTTTTAATTTTAAAGAGAAGCTTTTAAAAAGCATCATGAGTCTACTATCTTAAATATTCCTACAAGTTTCTGTCCTCATCTACAAATAAATCATGAAATTTACTATGAAATTTATTAGATAATGAAATTCAGCTGCTTCCAATATTTTTCAATATATCTATAATTTTTAAATTATTCAGCTGGATTTGTGAGCCTATTATAAACAGCAAAAAATAAATTTAACTTTGGTAATCATTGTGCTTAAGAGTAATTCCAGTTTTCTTTTATTCCACTAATGAAAAGTTAGCAGTTTAACTAATGATAATAATAATAATAATAATGAAAACATTAGTTTTCACAAGTATAGAATAGTTTGTATTCTATACTAATTATCTTTTAATTGAATAAAAATCCATTGATAATTTGAGGGAAATTAGGTGAATACAGCACCAAACTGATGAATGGAAGATATTCAAAAGACAAAAATAATTAAGGTTGCTGTGGTCAGAATCTTAAACATTTTAGGTATGGACAAATGATTATACTGCTTTTTCCAGATGACCCAAGTTGAGTGCTTAACACTCTCATGGGCTCACTGTGCTTGCTCTGGTCTTTTCAGGCACTGCATGCACATGTTGATTTTAACCTACATTCAGTCAAAACACTCATAAAATATATAAATAAATATGGATTTTAAAAATCCCACATCCTCTGAATGGAGCTAAGAACAGTTTTGCTATATTAGTTGCTTTTCTGCTGGACATTTCCTGTTTGACATCTTCTGGTAATGACCGTGAATGATTTCCAGAGGTACATGACCAGAGTTCAGGTTACAGATTCCCCAATTACTAACTGTGAATGTTACTTAACCTTTCTTTCTTTTTCTGTTAAATTGTTTTAATTACAGTAGCTAATATAGTATGATAATTTAATTAACTGACAAGGGTAAAGATCCTAAAAGAGTGCTTGGCACATACTAAGCATGAAATCAATATAAGCTATTAAATAACTCAAATGCCTGTCCTGAATTCATGAGGGAGGATTTGAAATCTCTTGCTGACAATGGCCTTTAGGGAAAGCCAAGTAACATTTCCATACAGAAGATATAGGAAGGATTTGTTTCTATTCAAATCAACACCTCTGTAGTCTAACCTCTTCCAGAAGGACATCAAGTTAAATTTAATATTCAGAGAGTATATCGCCATTATCTTATATGGTAGTGATAATGAAGACTCCCTTACCTTTTCTAACGTCATCATTTAATTGTGAATGTCAAAACTCTGTTGTTTTCTAGCATTCTGAGATACATCAACTTATTGTCCTTGCCTGTGACCTTCAAAGAAAAGAGAGAAGGAGCATTTAAAATATGTATTGGTCCTTTTTGCTTTGGCCTGTGTTAGCGAAGTAGCAACAACCATATTCCAATTTGAGTGCTTTGTCGATTTTTTTCAATTAATTTTTATTTAATCTTTATGTGAACTGATTTACCTTCTATTGGATTTTAATGAGATGTAAACTATTTTATTTTCTGTTATAAAATTAAATGTGATCTATCAACATTAATAATTAACTTCAATTACCTGTAACATATTCCATTTTAAAACAAAACTTACAAAGAATTGCAAAGCAATTTTATACGAATAAGACATGATACATTGAGATGTGGTTCTAGATATACCATGAGGAATTAATTGAAACTGTATAGCCTTTCTAAAATGTATTACAGAGAGAGAATGTCTCAACAATATTATATACAACTTGTAGTCGAATATTCTTGATCTAATATATTAATATTTAAAATACCCAACTCCGACATCAGCTGGAATACAAAACTTAAAAACATATTTATTTTTATGTGTTTGCCTGCTTTTCTGTATGTGCTCTACATCTTGCAGTTGCCTAATGAGCACAGAGGAGGCTGACAGATACTCTGAATTGAGGGACAGTTTTGAATGACCAGAGTCAGAGCTGAGAACTAGAAAAAGATCTCCAGCTTCCAGAAGTCAAGTTCTTTAAAATACAAATATGAGACTACAGCTTAAAAATATAGACCTGACTTAATGATATTGCTGTAGTTATAATCTGATATTCCAAAAATTGCATAAGGCTGTGTGTGTAAGGTATATATGTAATTAAACTTGGCAAATGTGTTACATTATGCAGATTCATGTAGGCCCCCTTCAAAGTAGACCACAAAGTATAGATCTTTTAGTGTTTCTTGTCTCATTCATTTATTTTATTAAGATATTGTTTAGTATTTGTTATGCATTGTGGCGTTTTAGTATGTATACATAATGTTATTTTTTCACATTTGCCTCCAATTTCCTCATCTTCTTTATATATAGCACTGGTCTCTATTTTTTCCAAATAGTATTCTATCTGCTTTCATATCCAGTGATAGATACAGAAGTTAGATAAGTTATAGACAGACAGGTAAACAGACAGTCAAAACACAGGTGCATCAATACAAAGTTCAATCTCGGTTTCAGAGGAAAGAGAAAGCAGGAGACAGTTTCTTTTTCCTGTTTCCTCTCCTGCCCCTCTTTACCTGCCCATTAGACTTTTACTGTCTGTCTACTTCCTCTATCATACATATCTATTTATAAATATGTACTTACGGAAAAAATGTGATGTTAGTCTTATGAATCTGGCTTATTTTGCTTTCAGGATGATGATTTGTTTCCATCCATTTTTCTACAATGACGTACTTTCACTATCTACTGCCAAATTACATTTATTCATTCCTTTGATGGTGGAATCTTGGCTTCATTTTATAGCTATTATAAATACTGTTGCCATAAACATGGATGAATAAGTGTCTCTGTGAGATGCTGATATAGATTCTTCTAGGCATATTCGTGGTGGTTTATCAGATGTATAAGGTAATTACTGTGATTACTGTGGTGAACACACTAGTCCACACACCCAACTGCCGAGTATAAGGGTCTTTTTTTCCACCTCACCTGTGTACAGTCTTGTTAATTTTCTTAGTCATAGCTATTATCACTAGGATGAGATGAAATGAAGATTTAATTTCCATTTGCTGATGCCTCAGGATGTTAAACATCTCATGTATTCCCAATAAATGTCTCTCAACCTCTGTTTTATTATCTGTGAGATAACTGGAGTATAATGAAGAAAGATATTACACTGCAGGAAAAAGTGCAATGTTTGCTTCAAATTGATAGACGTTTTGTGTGAGTTAATCTTCTGCCCCGAGTGATGCCAGGTAGGTTCCACTCAGTGTTACCTCATATCCTTTCGTCAATTCTATAACTGAACTAAACACTACGACATCGAGGCACACAAGATTTAGTGAAATTAATTCTGACTAGACACACTGAGAAATCTAACTTCTGCAAGTGGCAATCAATCTAAAACTTACAAATACATTACTCAAAGCAATAGAGGGCAGTGTCTTATTATGCTAGAATCCCTGGTAAACATGACAGCACTTTAATTAATATATGGTTTCAAATTCAACTTATACTTTCTGTGCCTTTGTGAGGGTACAGCTTAACCCAGAGCCTTGCAGTCTATTAAAGTTCTAGGTCCACCACTCCCTGTCTTAATTCCCAGAGTTCTTCTATCTTAGTCTATAAAAGCTGTGACGTATACACTGCTATTTTTAGAATTACTAATTCTGTCATTTAGGCATGAGTCCTCTATTGTCCTAAAATACTTCTTAAGCTGATTGTAATTACTGCTCAAGCCAATGGTAATTACTTTTCCCTATCCAAAGCCAAGGAGATAGTGATGGCAACTTTGGAAGAAAATTGAAATTCAGTAAAGGGAGAGTTTGGAAGCTCTCTGTCCTGTTTCAGCCTTAAATGAGAACTTTGGAAAGTCATTTAAACTTTCTTGAACTCACTCAAAATAAACCATTACCTTCTGTTCCTCTACTATGAAGTAATTCTTCAATATGTATCTATAAAATTACCAAACAGGTAATAGGTTCTTTCTTAGGTATGATTCATTAATTGTCAACAAAGTGTATTTGAGTTCAAATGTACTAGCAATAGACACTAACTAAAATAAAATGCACTTGACTGAGAAAATGCTTTCACCTAATCTAATTGCTTTAATTACTTACACACACCATGTTTATTATAAAATATGATGTATAAATAATTAAAAATACTGAAAGAAAAGTGAAGTTTCAAAAAGTCCACAAGTAGTTTTTCTTACTGTAGGCAGCCACTATAAATAACTTCATGGATATTCTTTTATGCAGCAATCTTTGTATTAATGTATACTAAGGTATACATTTTATGAAACTTCATTCTACACTTTTATGAGTACATATTTGTTGAGAATTAAGGCTTCCCTCTTCAATAATGATTGATTTTTTTATGTAATGAAATGAACCTACTGTGACAGATCTCTGATGAAGACATAGCCATATGTAAGAATATTTGTAATGTGCCTTCTGGTCTAAAATTACATTGAATATACCATGTAATTAGAAACATGTTTATAGAAAGCTTCTAGAAGTTTCTTTGTAGATTTTGTCTATATAGGTGTATAACAAGACAGTGTTTAGTTATAATTTATTGTAGGTCACATCCTGGACAAACATCAATGCAATACAATACTTGAAAATCAATTAAAGGCTTGTATAAAAACATTCACTTAGCATCAACAAGTTGTCTATCCCAGAGAAACAATGATTCAACATAAGAAAGCCAATAGTTGTGGAGCTGAAGAGATGGCCAATGGTCAAGAACACTAGCTGCTCTTCTAGTAAATTCGTTTTTGATATCCAGCACCTAGGTTGTTTACAAGTATGTATAACTCCAGTTCATAGCCTCTTCTATATTCCTTCAGTTCTCTGTTCTGGACTCCACAGGCACGAGGTCAACAGACAGACATTCAAATAAAATAAATTTTAGAAAATAAAAATATATAAATGGACTTAATTGCAAAATTCACATTGTCAACAGAATAAGTGCAGAAAAATAATTTGACAAATTCTGCATTTCTTCACAATAAATTCCCTAGACACTGTTGAACATGGAGGGAATAAACTTCAACATGATTAATGATATAATACAAATCTATAGATTACTTTATCCTAAATGCAAAAACTTGAACTTATCACATTAAAATTATGAATGGGGCAGGGCTGGTTACTACCCCCTCTTTTTAAATATAGTAATTGAAGCTTCAGTTATAGCAATTATAAAAGAAAAGGAAATTCAAGAAATAAAAAAAATAAAAAATAAACTGATAGCAGATTACATAATAAGCATAAGAAATAGCAAAGCAATTACCAGAAAAAATTGTACAAATGATCACATTCAGCAAAGTGGCAGGGCAGAAATTTCACTAACATAAATTAGTACCATTCTATATACCAATAATAAACACAACAAAAAAGTATCCTAGGAATTCTCCCATTCACAATAGCTTTTAAGAAATTAATAAAAATATCCAAGAATAAGCATATCAAAGGAAGTGAAGGACCTAAACACTGAGATTTAAAGTTTCTGAGAAAGGTGATTGAGAAAGAAGACACAAAAAGATGACAAGACCTCCCATGCTAATGGAGTAGAAGGATAATATTGTGAAAATGTCCATAGCACCCAAAGCAAGTAAAGATTATGTGTAAACCTATAACATTCTTCTCAGAAATAGAAAATGAATGTGGAAGTATAAAAGATTCCAGAAAGTCAAAGCAATCCTGAGCAAGATCAGTGATACCTGATCTTTTCTGGAGCTGAGGAAGAGGAGAGTAAAACACACGAAACCCAAATGAAAGTACAATCATCATATCTTTTGTTGAAACCAAACTACCGTAAAAATTCCCTTACTGAATTTACGTTCCTGTGAGATACATACTAAATGAAATGTTTTACTTTTACTTATGTCTATGCCCTGATTGTCTTTTCTAGTCTGTTTCTTTCAATGTTGCTCATACTAGGTTATTTTAATTCAGTTGACAATATAGTTTAATATTTAGTGGCTCAATGGTGCTACCCATGTTGCTTTTATGCTTTTCCTAGCTATTTCCACAATTTATTCTTGAGATAAATTTTAAAATCTTCAGTTAAATTCAACTTTCTGTAAATAATCGTGTAGGAGGTATACATCAATGATAATTTGTGCAACATTGATTCATCATCTTTAAGAAGAATGCCTCCTAAATTTTCATGTCTCATTCAGGTTTCTGTGCATATATATGCTATCCTGGTCTGTAAGATTACCTCAGAAAGCAAACTAAGAAACAACTAAGATATTTAAATATACTATAGATTTTACCATCTTCTCTTGAGTGTTAACCTTGCGGAGACCATTGGTAAAACCAGAGTAAGACCAGATTAACAAGTGTTCTATGGACAATATTAGCCTCTTCACTTGGAGATGCTCAGAAATACTCAGGATAAGAATTCAAGTCTTGTGCATTGATGATCACTTAGGAAATGAGGGAGGAACAGCCTTCCTTCAACTGCCTCACAAAATGGTAAACTAAACTAACACCCGTATTTGGGTAACAGCATTAACATCACACTGTGAAATGTTAAAGAACTGCTGTTCCATTTCTTACATTCTTAGATGTTTATTAAAAATAGTTTTCAATTGTGTGACATGTAATTCTGGTGTCATTTTTTTCTTCACATATTATCATAATAGATATGACAGTTTTCAGGGACCTGAGCTGATACAATTTGAAAAATAGCACTCTTTGATAAAAATTATGAATATAAATCATGATTAAAAGTAGTTATATTTTAGAATAGGATATGTAAGCTGCCAACAAAGAGCTTAGGGAAATGAAACTATGCAATCTTCAGAATACTGTCAGTTTCAGAATCATGGCCCAGTTTGGAGTCAATTATAAAAAATTACCAAACAAAACAAACAAACAAAAAGACATTTGAAGACCTAATTAGTTCTACATTCTATGTTGTCCTGGCATACTAATCATTAACTATCATATAATTTACTTATTAATAACAAGCTTACAATTTTTATGTAACTAACTTTATTTCCTGTTGCACTTATAAGACCCTTTAAAACTAAATGTTTCCTTTGTTTTTCTGTATTCTAATAGTACTGAGCTGAATTGTTTTACTTATATGTATAAAAAAGTTTATATTTTTCAGATTATCACCTGTAACTCCATAAGACAGACTGAAAGATGTTCTTAAATAGAAATAATATCACCTTGCTTCGAAGTCAGCTTTGCTTTTTTCTCATGGTGCTGATGGAACATAAAGATGCTTTTTGGCGATTCTGGTTTTTGAAGGGTGTGTGTGTGTGTGTGTGTGTGTGTGTGTGTGTGTGTGTGTGTGGTCTTAGAATCTACCCTCCAAGTGACACTAGTCACTGACTTAGGATATGAGTATTACTTACACATTGATATACTTATCTCCTATATGGACACCACATGACTATAGCTTTTATCTCTTTCCATTAGATAGTCTAGACTGTTCAAATATTGCTGAAAGCTTATAGCATGATGGTGTCGGTCAGACTGGTGATACTTCTGTAAGGCAACAGATAGTATTCTGTGTAGGAAATATAGAGAAATTTCTCTCTCTTGTGTACTAATAATATCCATATTACTGATACTTCTTACAGTTTATAAAAAACATTTTTTAGGATTGTAATTTGATTTCGACTTTCTCCCTTCCCTTTCATCCCCCTTTCCCATACATCCCTCCAGGCTCTCCAAATTTATGTCCATTTTTAAATTAAGTGTTAGTGCAGGCATGTAAGTATTTGTATGTACATATACCTTTCTAAATATAACCTGTTGTTTTCATATAGTGTTATGTGTATGTATGTCTTTAGGACTGATAGTTTGGCACAGAACAAGCAGTTGGTTACTCTCCCTGGGGAGGGAGGATCACCTCTGTCTCTGGAGGATGACTGCTCCGTGGGGAGGACCACCTCTCCTGCTCACCAGCTTTCCCTCATCTTGGCTGGTTTTGCTGGTGTCTTGGTGACTCAAATTTGAAAAATCTGTTTGTGAGACTTTAAGGGTGTAGTTTTTGCTGTTACTACCAGTCACAATCACAAGCACTAAGAAGTTATCAAACAGCATAATCTCTTCCTGAATATAGAAATATTTAATCTTGAACCCACAGATAAGTATAGTCTTTACCCCTTATCAAGAATAAGTTTTAGTGTGTATGAAGTTTTTAATTCTTAAAGTTATATTCATTTAATTA
This sequence comes from Sigmodon hispidus, assembly GCA_004025045.1. NCBI lineage: Eukaryota > Metazoa > Chordata > Mammalia > Rodentia > Cricetidae > Sigmodon > Sigmodon hispidus. The sequence continues at coordinate 53,492 of PVIH01006450.1, read as the reverse complement.
TTAATTTGTGGTTCTGTAAATAAGGCTCATGCCTCATACTTGCTAGATAAATGTCCTTCCATACAGCCTCATCTCAGATGTAGTTTGACATATTATGGAAATCTTCAGTATATCTAAAAATCAAGTGTTTTAGATGATCCTATATTCACACAGTAAATTTCAATTATAATTGAAATTATAATTATTTTTTTGCCTTCCAACTCCAGTCTTGTGCTGATATAATATATACACCAGTGTCAAGCATTAGGTACAATATAAAAATAAATATAACTAATACAGTGTCCAAAATGTCAGCAACATTGTAAAAATAACATCTGAACTGTGGCATGTTGACTGGTAAATTTCACACATGGTTCAAATTTAACTAGTGCACAATTTCTTGTATAAGATCACTAAAGTAATTTTTATATTTTGAATTTGCTTTTTATCTAAACATTTGCCTTTCATCAAGCTAGTGTGACTGTAAGAATTTGAATTCCTTGTGGAAGCATCGTGTTTTCTTAATGTTTTCCTAGTGTTCTTCAAAATGCCAAAATTCAGAACAAAAATAATATTTCATAGTAAAAGGAAATTGTGGTCATCATGTTAAGAGTATATTTTCAATGAATTTCTAGTTCTTTTAATTAGTGACAAGGCCTAGTGTCATTGCTCAGGCTGACTAGGAACTCAGCATCTTTCTATGTTTCATTGACAAAGGAAGGGTCTTATGTAACACAGGTTGACCTCAGACTTATTGTGTGCCTAAGATGATCTTGAACTTCTGTTCCTTCTATCTCCATCTCCTGTGGACTGGGATTTCATAGCTGTGACATCATACTTAAAATATATATATACATATATTTATGTTTTTAAGGTCACCTCTTCCTCATTTCCTTTTCTTTCTCTTTCCTTCCTTCCTTCCCTCCCTCGTTCACTCCCTCCCTTCCTCCCAATCTCCCTCCCTCTCTCTCTCTTTCTTTCTTTTCTAAATATAGCCTCTAGGAGGGTATGTATTTGAAGAAAATATTCTGGCTTCGGTAAAGTACCAGATCAATTATGGAATCTATATGAATTCTTCATCTTTCATTCTATTTTCTCCCAGCATCTAGCACATGTGGGGCTGTCCAACCTTATGAGTGACAGGAGGGCTTGGGATGTCTTATATGCAGTTAAAATAGTCCCACTTATAATGCTATTGTTGTGTCTTTAATGCATCTTGGAATGCTAATAATAAAACACTGAGTTGCTTAAGACATATAAAAAATCAACAAAATGCATAACCATGAAAAAGAAGTTTGCTTACTTTTGTAGAATTTTACTATAGAACATTATGTTCATTTTAAAAATAATGTTCACTGATGAAAAAAATCTTGTCTATAATTTAAATACCTATTTTCCTTGCAAAGTACTTCAATAAAAATTTATAAAATGATAGCTACTGAGGAATGTGTTTTAATTAAAATAATCATTTATTTTCTACCTAAATTAAATGCCTTATAACCACTTTTCTATTTGAGTATATAAAAAATAAACTGCCAGAATAAAATCTATAAGCCTTAATTCTTTTAGGCTTTTGCTGGGAAAGCCATTTTCTTTTAGACCATTATGAAAATGATAAAGAAACAAGGGTAGCTTTCAAATTAATCTGTGTCATATAACATCTCTTTCGGTAAAACCAAAAGAGACATCTCACTCCTTATCTCCAAGATAATGAATAACTAATTTAAGTATCACTTAAAATATTGTATTAATCCTTTGAGAATTTTATCCATACATATAGCACATTTTGATATTATTCATCCTCCCATAGTTTCCTCTAATTAGTTCCTGATCCACCATTCAATCCTTTCCTCTAATTGCACACACACACACACACACACACACACACACACACACACACACACACCCCTCTACTGCCATATTTTTTAAGTAACCTATGAAGACTAATTTGTGCTGTCCATGATCCATTTAATTATGGATATAAGCGCATTTACTGCAGTGTGGTTAAGTACCCGTAGCTGCAAACTTAAAGGACACCTAATTCCCCTCAGCCATCAGCTGTTTGTAACTTCTCACCCAGGTTCAAGCTTGTCTGCACCTGCTTCTCCATGCTGACCGGGCTGACCCGCTGGCTATGTTGCAAATCTTGTACAGATAACCAGGGCTGGTGTTGAGTTAACAAGTGTTACAGTCCTATTTCTTGAGAAGAAACATTATCTCACTTGTCCTCATCTGCCACAACATTTCACTATTAGAAGGAAAAAACAGTGGTGTATCACATGATAACTTTGTCTTCTTTAAAAAATGTCAAATGCTTGCCAGGATATAGGTGAATGCTTTTAAGATCATTAAGAATTAAATTTTATGTTGATACAGGTAGTGATATGCACACCCTATATTTTAGACTTATTCCATCATAAGTTATTGACTTAAATTGAATTTTTAAGGGATTTCTAAAAAAATAAATGTGAGCTTTTCTTGTGCTTGTATTGTTTCCTCTGAATGTTTACAAAGTATTAACAAAATGCACATGCCTAAACTAAAAATATATTTGAAATTATCCATACAATTACTTAAATTTTCATTTCTTTGAGAAGATGAACTGGGTAGAAATGTTTCATTGCAGTAAATCCTACAAATACAAAACATTACTTTTACATGCTTCTATGGAAACATAATGTATTCTCTTAGCCTTCCAGGAAGAGCTACATAGCGGATTCTATCACAGAAATTAGAAACCAAGAGCAAAGTAGAAGGTGACAAGGTGTGTTCAAAGTCATCCCTATTAGCCCTCTTTCACACTTTCTGTTACTCAATATGATGATTTGAATACTAAGCAGTTTTTAGCTGCTGTTCCCCATGAGAGTCCAAGGTATGCATACATAGCCCTTTATCCCAGTTGAGGAAAAGCGGTACAGAAAATTCATCTCTGTTAGAGATATGCCAAAGTCTTTGTAATTTAAAATTGTCTCCTGGTGGATTGCAGAAAGAGGTTCATACACACCATTTCAGATTTCCTGGTTAGCCTGTATGTGATAAAAGAAGTTTGCTTCTCAGAATTTTTCCTTTTCTATATCTTCTTCACCACATCTTATTTTTGCCCTAAGAGCAAGAAGCAAAGAAGCTATATCTGAACCCTCTGGGAGCAGAACAGCATTCTAAGTGGCTGGGCTCTGTATCAGGATTATGCAGCATCCCTGTTGGGGTACTTTGTCAAGAACACTGCACCCTTTTTTTCCTTTGGATAAAGTAAAAAGCCATTCTGAATGTTTCAGTGACTTCTTTTCTAAGTACCAATATTGTAAAACGTTGACATCTTTGCAGTTCTAGTCACAGTATTTCTAGAAAAATAACCTGCTCCTTTAATACATGTTAATTCCTATGCTGTGTCCTTGCCAGGGTTACCTTATTTAATCTTTTACACATCTCATAGTTTGTGTGGTATTATTCTTTTTTGCATCTCAGCTCTGTTGACCTTTTAAGAAGTTTAAAAGGTCTCTTTAAATTTTGAGCTTAAAACACATAGTTGAAAAAGGAAGATAATAGAGACAACTCAGGAAAATGTGACTGCAGATAACAGATTTTAAATTTTGGCTGGTTAGCTCAGTTGGTTAGAGTGTGGTGCTAATAAAGTTAATAACCATGCTGGTCAGAGGTAGATAGAATCACAAAGGCATATGATCATAAAAAACTTCCTGCCTAACCAGGAGAAGTGGCTTTTATTTTTTCAAAAAAAAAAAAAAAATGACATCTCTAATTTTGAATTCTTTTTTAAATGCTGTTCTTTAGAATAAGAAGTATTTCTTTTAAGTTCATAAATAAATAATTACAAAGTCCTTGGAGAGGAGGTAGGAATTTCTCCTTAACTCAAGCTGAGAGAGGCAAAAAACATGCCATTTGCTTCCAAAGTTACTGTTTATATGATTTCTTTCTTTAACTAAAATATTTTTTGTGTATGAGTGTTTTGCGTATTTACCACCTCTGAACTTGGTGTCAACAGAGACCAGAAAAGAACTCTACATTTCCTGGAACTGGAATTGTAAATAGTTCTGAGCTGCAGTGTGAGTGCTGAAAACTGAGCAGGAGTGCCAGAAGAGCAGCCATGCTCGCATCGAGTGAGCCATTCTCCAGGACCGTTTTTGTCTGATGTCAACCCACTGATTGCTCATGCGTAACTTGGGCCTCATAAACTCAGTATCTAAACCTAGATTATTTGGTATTTTCTCAATGTACCAAATATCTGCCTTTAGTGCCTAAAAGTCACTCATAAAATCTTTGAGATTTTTAATTTTTTTCCAATACCTAGTTAACTTTTGATCACCTCAACTAACCCAACTGCTGCTATTTCAGCCATCTTCCTATCATGCATAGCGGACATGTGGCTATTTCAACACTTTTTAAATGACTATCTAAAACAAGCTTTGAAAACTGATTTGTGAGTGAATATGCATACATGCATGTGGTGCTACCCATATGAAAAAGAAAACAGTACATAATATTGCTTTATTATGGTGGCTGTTTGAACTGAAGACATACCTTCATTGTTAAGAGCACTGACTACTCTTCTGAGTCTTGTACTTGATAGCTTACAATCATCTGTAACCCTACTCCTAAGAGATCTGAAGCCCTCTTCTGGCCTACATTGGTACTAAATACATGGGGTGCACAGACATACATGCAGGCAAACCCCCCACACACACAAAATATATGTAATAAAAGTTTTAAAAGTGATGATTTCAGAAAGAGCCTGCTTGCAATGAATATTCTCATGAGGTTAGTATTATATTATTTAATATTCTAAGAATTCTAGAATTAATTTTACTCTTTGGTTTAAGCATACATTTCTTTAAAAACAACATATTCATCAGCCATGGCCAGAAGCTAATAACTAAGACATGAAGTTTTGTTTGTATCTCAGTATATGCCTATATTAAAATACTTCTTTATCAAAGATGTTTTCACTTATCATTTAAGTGACCTTATTTTTACCTGTCCTTTTTATTATCATCCTCACATGTCCAATGAGTCAGAAAAGAACTCATTTCCTGTCTATTCTTCCCCATTTTGAATTTTTGGAATGCGATATTTTGGAAGGTTGTAAAAATGCATGAGTGAAGAAAAATGAGTTCTCATAGACTTTTCTGCTTTTGACTGCATCATATATTTCTCACCATCTACATACCAGACAAAAGAGAAGAGCAGAATCATCTGTCACTTCCTGTTCTGGGATGTTTGATTTCAGATACTACTCCTCAGGCATAAAACACAGTAAGCTTCAGCTTTAAAATTATAATCTAGTAATCAAGATTAGAGTCCTGGGGGAAGTGCTGGGATCTGAATTATTTCTGGAAGCACTGAATTTTGGGTAAGTTCTCTATTTCTGAATTTTCTTGTTCACCACAACCCTTGATTAAATGGGTCATAATTTCATCATTGGTTATCCTACTGTAAATATACAACTTCAATATCTGAAGGCGTCTCTGCAGATAATCCCCTGATAATTCCTAACTCACAAATGTTTGCCTTCATTTCATTTGGAATGTCAGTTTTAAACCTTTAAGTACTATGTGCAAATGAAAATTTTATATGGGACTCCTTATTCATTATTAGGAGTAAATTGCATGGGTAGTTCATACAGGTAGCTATGGATTTATTATTACTCCTTCTTGGCTGAAAAAATACTTTCTTTGTTCAGAAAATATTCTGTAAAACATTTATTATTGTCTTCTCCACCATGGAAGCCTAACTTAGTAACGTCAGTACTTAATTGAAATCATGGATTATGTCATAGTTTAGAAATGTCTATTCTGCTTTTGTCTAAAATCAAACTTTGTACAGTTTTAAATATGAGAAGGTCCTTACATAAATTAATGCTATACATCTCCTTAACAAAACTGTATATGAAATGATGAATATACAGGATGAATAAATCTCTTTATGCCTAATTTTTATATGATAAAAAGCCTGAAACACTTCTTTATTTATAAAATAAAGTCTTTTTTTAACCTATGTATCTCCTTTCTCCCCCTTCTGTCCCTCCTCCCAATCCTTCCCAGTCATTCTTCAGCATTTCCCAACCTCACACCCTACCCCAAAAGGGCAATAAGTCCTAAGGTGGGTCAGCTCAGTGTGGTGTATCCAGACAAGTCCAATTTTTTCATCCTAATATCAGGACTGAGTTAGGTGTTCCTATAGTTACACAAATTTGGATTGAATGAAAAGAAGACTCTGAGCCAAATATTGAAGGAAAGCTGAAATATCAGAGAGAGGAAGCACCACAGTCTATTCTCACCTAGCTGTCTTGGAACTTCTTCAGCCTTGCTCCTGGTCACTTCTGCCAGTTGTTACTGCCTCTGCTGGGCTACTAAGAGGCCTTATATACTGTTCTCTTCAGCTGTATCCCATCCAGATTAGGATTAAGGGTGTGTACTACTCTGCAGTCAAATGCTCTACCCCTGAGCTATACCCCCTCTGGTGGGTGTGTACTACTCTATTTCTTAGCTAGCCTTGCACTCACAAAAACAAGGCAAGTTCTGTCTTGGGAGTTATGGGATTAAGGATGTAGGTCACCACTCCCGGCTTTCCCTGTGCTGGGATTAAACGTGTATGCTATTGGATCTCACCTGTTTGTCCTTGTACTCAAGGATAAAGGATCCTGACCTGTCTGCCAAGGATCTGACTGTGTGCTGTCTCTGACATTTCAGGTTTTATTAAATATGTAACAAATATCCACTTATCTCCTTTTGTGTCAAAAATAAAAAAGGAAGTTGTAACTAACATAAATAGAAAATATTGCATATATTATATACAATAATATATAAACAATAATTGTTTGAGAAATGTCCAGTTTGTTAGCAATTGACAAATTTGAAGAAAGTATTTCATTATTTATCCTGTTTTAGTGAGTTCAAAGGTTTGTATCTAATCTACTTTGTATCTAGCTTGTATTACTAACTAAAACCTATATTTTGATGTCTCTTAAACTTACACACTTTAATTTTTAAATGAGTTTCTTTTGTAAAACTGCCACTAGAAAACTATAACTATTAAATATCTCATCTTCAAATTCCTCAGAGACCTAAGAAGGAAATAATATTAACTAAATAACAACTTCCAAAAATGTAAGAAATGAAATGCTTGGCTGCCTGGACAGTCATCCAAAGTTCTTCTGTGTTGTTGAAGCATCCATCTTCAGCCTACAGGCCTACAATGTCTGACAGACTTCTATGGGCAGTAGGATATTTTCAAAGGCCTTTCTACCTTTTCTTGGCAAGGTTCAGCAATTCTTTTGTGTGTTTCTCCTGCTTGTCCATATTGAATATCATATTGTCAGCAGTCAAAGCAAGAGTACTTTCTTGCCCAGTGGCTAACTTTTGTCACAAAAAAAGGTCAACTCATATGGAGGTGTTTCCTTGATGTTCATAATCTTCTCTGAAGTGGATTGGTGCTGCCAGGAGTAAATGTCCCATTGATAAAAAAATAAGAATAACTTATGTTTTTAAACTATCTGAAGTGCCATATTTTATGGATCTCTGAAGTGCTTAGAGACATATTCATCTAAAATATATTTGATCTTGGAAACATATCTAATATGATTGCAAGTTTGATTGTAATGTTTAACTACTAACTTGCATTTCTTTATATCCTAATTAGTTGGTAATAATAACTTTCCAAGACTAGCAATTTGTATTACGTTGTTAGATGAACTATATAAGCATAATACCTTGAAAAAACAGGGATATATGTACAGTGACAAAATTAGTCTCAACCTTATATCAATATACACAATTTGTATATAAAAAACAAATCCAATGTAAAATATTTAAAGTGAGTAATTTCTTTTTTAAAAGTAGATTCAATAATGTACCCTTATATCCTATCTGTATCTTTTTTTACTTCCTTTTTTTTTATTAAACAAGAACCCTAAGTCTAACCTCTCTTTTTTAGCTTTTTTCTAACCATAACAAATAATGATTTTTAATCAATTACCCTAGACAATGACAATCATCCATAACCCATCAAAAGACCAAAGACCATTCACCCTACCACTTGGGAATGTAGTAGATTATTTTAAATAACTGTCCCACCTATGGGTTAAGTGAAAGCTGATTGGCCAAAAGGTAGACAGGAAGTGTGGTCAGGGCTACCAGGCTAGGAAAACTCTGAGTACAGAAAGAACAGAGATAGATGCCAGAAAGCCACCAGAGAGAGCTGCCACAGACATGACAAGGAGAGGGCAGCAGACACAGAGGAAAGAAATGCTACTATGAGAAAAGGTACTGAGCCATGCAGCTGAACAAGATGGGTTGAGTTCAGATGGAGGAGTTAGCAAATTATATGTTTGGACCCTAGGTCAATCAGCATAAAAATAATATATACCTGTGTGTGATTGTTTTGGGCTAAGCTTGGCTGAGAGTGAGACTAAACCTTTGGTCCATGCCTGGAAAGTCCGGTCCAGAACATTTTACAAGTTCCTCTGAAGGGAGTGGGCTCTGAGGTGCTAGCCCATGTCTGACCCCATCCCTCAAAACTCCACATACTGCCCATGTCAATGGACAGTTGCCTACCCTTGGAGGACCTAGCTCCTTTTCTAGATGGTTCCCCAGTGGCTGTTCTTGATTCCATGAGCTCCCTAGAGCTCCATCCAGCCATCACTCTGGGTATTTTCTCCATAATTCCTATCCCCGTACTCATATAGACTCTCCTCTCCTGCTCTCAGCTGGTTCAAGAGCTCAGCCCAGTGCTCGCCCATGTATTTTTGCCTCCACCTCTATTCATTGTTGGATGTAGGTTCTGTGATGACAGTTAGAGTGGTTCTTCATTTGATTACAGGGAAAGTCCTGGCTAGGCACCTCCTTCACTATTGGTTGGAGACAGGGAAACACTTTTAAGAAAGTAAAAACAAAACGAAAGAAAAGAATGGAAGCTTTGCCAATCAGGCGACTTAACAATTTGTATGCGGTCAACAGGTGAATTGGAGAGCTGCTTTGAGAATTCACCTACAAATAACATTCTAAAACTGCTTCACATCCCATCATCCATTGCTTATAAAAATGTGTGTCCATTGTCTTTCGTTCTCAATAATTATTCTGGTGGACACAGTAACTCTGACTGACCCATATGTTCTGTGTAGTTAATGCCCTGATGTTCAGTGTTCCCACTGGTAGGAAGCAATCAGGAACCTCAGACAGGTCTCTGTTGTCTAGAGGACACAAACAGAAGCCCTATGGGTTTCTTCTATTGTTAAAGCGATATTTGGGCAATACTCTTTTAACTTGTTGATAGTAAAAATAATATCAGTTAAATAAAACAAATTTTCTTCACATTTGAAAAGTGATTTTTTTCCCCTCCAGGTCTGTTTTCATCTGTGCAATGGGATGAAACATGAACTGCTGGCCTGACTGTCTGCATCCGCAGACTCCATGGTTTCTCTGAGGTGTACATAGCATATCATCAGATATGGCATAGTGAGGCTACTTTTAAAATTTTAGCACAAAATTGTTTTGTTCCTCATATTATCAAATCTTTAGAATATTTGTTACTATTTCACCAATATTACTTTGATCTTCTTACTGTTCATTTATTTCTCTTTTTTTCTTCCTGATTATTATTTGAAGTTTAGTTCGTATGTTGTATTTTTTGAATTTTACAATCTGAATTAGAACATTTGAGTTGCTATTTTTAATTATCTATTTTAAAAAATTTATTCATATTGTGTGTGTACATGTGCACCTGTGTGTATGTGTGTGTATAAATACGTACATTACCTAAAATGTGCACTTATCCTGTTGTACCAGTATGGAGGACAAGGCTACTGCAGGATAGTAGATCTTCCCTTCAACCATGTGGATCTGAGTCTTTAAGCTCAGATTGTGGAGCACACGTTACTTACTAAGCCATCCGGTTTCTTGTTTTTTAACCAAGTGTTGAACAATTATATTTTTCTTAAGTATTGTTTCTGTATAGGCCACATATATAGTTAATTTTATTAGTTTTTTAGGTCTGTATATGTAGAAACATCTATTACTGAATTTTTAAAAGTGCTTTGATGTTTAGCAGTATTTTTTTAGTTTATGAGTATCTCTGTCTATTTAGAAATTTCTAATTATGAGCTGGGCAGTGGTGGTGCACACCTTTAATCCTAGCACTCAGGAGGCAAAGGCAGATGGATATCTGAGTTTCAGGTCAGCCGGGTCTACAGAGCAAGTTTCATTACAGCCAGAATACAAAGGAAATCCTGTCTTAAAAATTAATTATATTGTTTTAGAAAAATTATAGTCTATAGACTACCAACATATTCATTTATATGGCTTTTATATGATAGTTGTGGTTGTGAAAAAATAGTTATTTAAATCTAGGGGTCAAGAAAATATTTTTAAAGATAATAAATCAAGATTTAGATATCAGTATTATAATAGAAACATGTGAAGCTTGGTAAAACATATTTAAAGTAACAAAGATGTTGCCCTAATGAACAATGTGTCCCCTTTGATTCATGAAAAAATTGAGAAGATGGGGCATTTGGGCCTCTACTTCCATTCTACATTAATTATTATTCTCTTAAAAAGTAAAATGTGGCAATTTAAATTCACTACAACCTTGTAAATTATGTACACTTTCTCCTCTGTCCCTTTCCTATTAACAACTTGATATGGTGTCTGCCTGTAGACATGTCTTTGCTTCAATATACATCTGTCAAAAGGAGACATTACAAATGACGCTGTGAGGTAAGAACTTAGGACTGATAGTCGAACTCATGCCAGTCAGTGGTCTGTACCAACTTCTGAAATTTCTTCTATTTGCAACCCCTTTTTGCCCCATAAATTTTAAGGAAACTGGAGAACACAGGTCAAGCATTTACTATTAGTAACCCATAAAAAACTTATTTGAAAAAAAACACTTTGAATTATATAAAGATATAAAGATATAGGCATTAAATATAATTTACCATTATTAAAAACAAAAGAAAATTTGCATACTATCATCTAAAGCTGAAGTTCATTTCAAGTTTTTTATGATACTCTAATCAGGTCAAAGTTCAATGTTTCTTTAATAAAAATCTAACAGTATAATCTAGAGATTAATCTTAAACTTAGTTGCTGAGGAATGATTATGGAAAATATTTTAGAAGTTTGTTTTCAATAAATAGCTTAAACTTCAAAGACAAGAAAACATTATTTCTCTAAGAAAACAGCAATGCACGGCTGTTGCAAAGGTGAGCCAAGAAGCATCTGGTGCATTTGTTGTTGCTGTGAGTTGTGATGGCACATCCAGTGTAGTATTACTATGCATACCTCTGTTGATATCAAGACTACAGTGATGTTATGTAACCAATACGGTCAACCACTGCTATGCCAGATTTGATTTCAAATTAACTAGCGGTGGTCACCAGGTCAGATGATCCTCAGTTGTTATCAGACCTTTAATGGCTCCTATATTCAGGTACAGGATAGAAAAAGCCCAGCAAGGAGTGTGAGATGAGTTCTTTGATTCATAGTTTCTTTTTAGTCACAGGATTGATACTTTTCTGATCATTCATCTTTAGGTCACAAAATCTGTTTATTATTAAGTCAGAGATAGTTTCATGTATTTCATATTTTGCCTACATTCATTACACATTGATAACATAAAAACAACCATTACATGGTTAACAAGTTTGGATGGTGGAGAACGAATAAGAACTGGAAAAAAATAAGGGAAGATAAGCTTTTAGAGTTGTTTTTACCTTTCATCCTTCTAAAGTTATAATTAGTAAAGTGAAAAGATACATGAAATAAGAAACAAAGTTCTATGTTAACTACTATAAATTGAAAATAAGAATTAAAAAACAAAAATGATACACATTGGATGTGGAGACTTAGAAAAATACAGAATTTATTCTCCTAAATTCTTCATTGTTACTACTGGTAATTAATGTTATTAGCAGATGATAATTAAATAATTTTAACATATGTGTACACATACATCTAATTAGAGAAATACAATTTATCAAATAATATCCAATAGAAAATTTTGACAAAGTAACTGAAATAGAAGCGTGTGTTTCTGAACTTCATATTTCTGTACATGGTAGAAAATATTTAGTACAGTCATGACTTAAAAGCCAGGCAACAATAGGCTGTTCAGATAAGTAATTGACAATACCTATATGTATTCACAGAGAAACACCAGTGAATTTTTTCCCAAAGCAAATGAATAAAACACATATTCACATCTATTATAATCCACTAAGTCTCCCCAACGAGTGTGCCTACATGCTGTTGCGTGACTCAGTGCATGGAAACAGCTTTAAGGTCAATATTTAAGTGTGCTCCATTTTTACTGTTTGGAAACTTTGTATTACTGAAGGTATGGTTATATAATGAAATTTTAGTAGTGAAATGTCACTGAGAGCTCAGGTAACTAGACAGTTTTGCCTGCTCTTCCAGGGTCATGGCAATGCACTATTCACACGAAGGAGATCTCTCTCCCACCCCCACTTTGCATGCGGCCAAATGAGTGCAATTCCACTATGTAGGCTCTTCTGGAGTTAATTAGCAGATGGAAAGTAACTGTTTAATATGATATGTGGCAAATAGTAGAGATATTATGGGTTGAAACTATAGGTTTATTAAACATGTAAGAATTTATGCTATCAATAGTAAATTTAAAATAATTCAGAGACTTAAATGTGAGAGATTTCTAAAACTTAGTTATATTGTTTTCTATATTTTTACTTTTTTAATTATTTGCTTTTCTTTTCTCTGATTATAATGTAATTATATGATTTCCTCCTTCCCTTCTTCCCTCCATACTGTCCCATATAACCTGCCTTTCTTTTCTTCAAATTCATGACCTGTTTTTCTTTAGATGTTGTTACATTCATATATATTAATAAACATACCCTGCTCACTCTGTGTAAGGTTCCTTCTATATGCATTTTCAGTTCTCATCATTTGGTACTGGACAGCAGTTGGTATGCTTTTCTCTGGGGAAGTTTATTTCTCCCACTTTCAATATTCCTGAGTTCTTGAGTTGTTTAAACATTCCATTTTAAAATGCAAACAACTAAATAAAAAAACAGTGACTCCAGATGCTTGCTTCACTTAAGATTAGAAGCAGAACTTTCTCTTGTGAACATTTTATGGAATTTTTTTAGAGCGCATACCTGCCTTTTATGATTTGTAATTACTACAGATTTCTACAAAATGAATATTAAATTCCTGAGTTTTCTCCATTATCACTGCTCATACCATCAAAGCAACCACAGAAATCTGTGTTACTTTTAGGATTCAGAATTTTAATAAGGAAAAGTAATGATTTCTGTAGGTCTATCTGCAACAAGATCCTTCAGCATGCACGTATGCTTAATGACATTTACTTCCCTGATTCAGCTAATCTTGTCTAAGAACTCATCCTGTTATTAATCAACAATGCCCTTGAGTCTAGAAAGAGTAATAAAAAAGGAAAATATACACATTTGCTACTTTGATATGCAATACTTGTGAGTTTCTACTTCTCCTCATGGATTTGAATACACAGAAGCCAAAAGAAAATTAAAAATATTTGTGTTTCTACACTATTCTGACAGGCTATTCAAACCAGTTATGCTACTAGGAGAACTAGTTTTGTTTTTGTTTTTGTTTTAAGACTAAACATCTCACATTTTATTAAGGGTGGGCAGTCCAGTATGATAAGTTCCTAAGGGCCAACCAAAACCTTAAGGAGTGTCCCATTGTTAGCAGTCACACAAATAGATTGAGCTACACAACTGTTATATATATGAAGGTGGCCTAGGTCCATCCCATGCAGGTTCCCTGGTTGTTAGTTCAGTTTCTATGAGCTACTATGAGCCAAGTTAGTTGTTTCTGGGGTTTTCTTGTAATGTCCTTGAGTCTTCTGGCTTCTATAGTTCTTTCTCCCTGGATTTCTACCAGGAAATCATCAGCAGGATTTCCTGCTGATTATAAACATGATGTGTCTGGAATCCATAACCTGTGAGGATTCCTATCATATTATGTCTGTGAAGGTAAGGGGTGTGTTATCATAAGTTTTGATGTAACTTAGGTAACAAATAAACAAGCTACAAAGAATATAACAAAACAAAACATAGAGACAAAATATTCTTTTTCCGAAATTTTCATTCAAACAATATGTAAGAGCTGTCATCTGTTGATCATGTGGTCATGGATCTGAATCCTGGACAGTATGCTCCCACTCCAGCTGCATCTGATTCAATAGCAGCATTCCTTCAGTCGAGTGTCCTCTCAAGCCAAACACTTGTGCCCATATCTGCTTCTTTGCCTAGGGATTGAAAACTATTCATCATAACTTTTGTAGTTTGAGAATATCTAGTTCTGAGAATATCATTTCAGAATGCCATACAAGAAGGAAGAAAAGAAGCTATTACCTTGAAAATTCCTGTTTGTGGCAGGAAAGTATTTGAAACAATAATGGAAATACTTAGAGCAGATGTCCATTTCTGTTATTTATGTGGAGGTGTATATCCCTGTGAATGTGTGGATAGATGAATGGCAGTAAAAATAATAGCATTTTGATGAATAATTATCCATGTGTCTTACTATAATCTATTATGAGGAAAACTACTTCAGAAATTGAATTTTTGACAACTGACGCATACACAGTTGATTCTGTACTTTCAACTAAGTTTCAGTCAATAACAAATTTGGACATCGATAGCATGTAATTGATTAGTTGGCTTTAGACAACAATAGATACCATAGGAAATGTTGTATATATAACACACACTGGTGAAGCTGCTTTTTGGTACACTTTTGTTTTCTGATTGAAAAATATATACATTTTCATGCTAGCAGAGAATTATATGGTGGTGATAATTTCATCCCCAAACTTTTTGAGATTGTTGCTGTCATATTACTCTGTTTAAATTACTTCATAGATATGTATGGTATTTTTGATGTGTTATACAATAAGTATTATAAAAAAAGGAGGATAATTAAAATTTAAAATACTACTTAGTATTTTAGATAAGTAGAATTTTCTTTTTCCCAACATAATATTTTTATTAATTAGGGGGAAATTTCATTCAATGCCCCCCCAATCACACTTGCTTTGCATTGCCCTCAGATCTACCCTTCCACCCTTTCATTCCCCCCTCTAAAACAAAAACCCCACCAAGCCTAATTTTTTTGCTAGATGAATGAAACCAAGCCTTGGATTGTTTTGTTTCAGTGAAGGAAAACCATTTGCTATTGATTAAAGCTAAATTTAGGAGACATTGTTGATTACCATGATTGGATATGATATCAACTCTGTTAACTGTTGGTAGGAGGAGCTTGCATTTAAAGTTTTACATGAAAGTGTTTATAAAACACTTTGGAACATGGTCACACTCCCAGTGGCTAGCCCCTTAAAGAAATCTGAGTTCTTCCTCACTCCCTCACAAGAAGTTATCAGCTATGAAGACCAACCCTCCCCCATCTTTGTCACAATTTTTAAGGACACTCTTCAATAGCTTCTTTGGGGGAGATGTAGGGGTTGTCCCAGATGCTGTCAATGTTTCTCATATTCAGTTATTCTGTAGTCATTGATACCCCTGCAAAGGAAGCCTCCTTCGCATATCAACAGGCATGTCATGGACTTTGGCATGGTTTCCGGCCACCACTCTGGTTATAGACATCAATTTGGCCTCTGGCAGAACCAAGGACATCAACATGGCCCTCATCACAACAAAGACTTTAGGCATCAATACAACCTGAGGCAGCAGCATGGATAATGGACATAAGCATGGCTTACAAAGGCATCATAGACCTGGAAGTCTTTTTAGGAAACTTTAGAAAACTAATTAAAATAATAGAAAACTGACCATACTTCGTGACATATATCTTGCTGTTGCTGAGTCAGTGCGATCATGTGGTTGGGCAGATCTGGGGTCTGTACCCCACCTGCCCTTGGAGCTGCTGTTTCTTCTACTGGCCTCTAGGCATGATCCTCATGCTTGTAGCTTGTGAGCAGCCATGGAGTGAATCACTCCATTCTCCCATCTTTCCCCCCAGTTTTATGAAACTACTTGTTAAAAGCATCTTTCCATGAGACCTGCTATTATTAGTTGTTCCAGAGATGCTCTGAACTTTTTTTGTAGACTCACCTTCTTTTGCTTCATCTCACAGAAAAGCATCCATGTGTCTCTCAGGTTCCATGGGGTATCCTAAAGCCCTGGAGG
Source organism: Sigmodon hispidus (assembly GCA_004025045.1). NCBI lineage: Eukaryota > Metazoa > Chordata > Mammalia > Rodentia > Cricetidae > Sigmodon > Sigmodon hispidus. The sequence goes on along the minus strand of PVIH01006450.1, from coordinate 37,330 downwards.
GTGCTGGTAGCCACCATCTTAAATATTACTCCTATAACTGGAATTTTCAATTCATAATTTTTGTATGTTTATGATATATGAGACACATGAAACCTGTTTCCACTGCTAGTAAGTTCCAGCAGGGCATCAGGATCCATTTCTATAGCCAATTGAACTTCCTTCTTATCTATAATTTTAATCACACTTACTTATTGTGTGCATTTCTGTGTGCCCATGTCTGCATGTGTACACATATGTGTTATAACAGGTATGTGAAGGTCAGAGGATAATTTGTGGGAGTTTGTCTCTTCTTATGTAGGTCTTGGTGACCAGTGCTATTAACCCCTGAGACACCTTGACAGCCCCAATTAGGAATTCCTAAAACCACTAGTTATTTCCTTTTCTATTATTATCATTATTGTTATTTATGTTATTTCTCATTTGCTCTGGTGATCAAGCCTGTCTTCACACCACTATATGGAAGACCTGACCACCTTCCTACAATGCAAAAGCTGATTTCTATAAATACTTTCATAGAAAACTTTAAATGCAAGCTCTTCCTAACAACAGTTAGCAGAGTTGCTACCATATTAAATTATGGTAATCAACACTGTCTCCTAAATCTAGCTTAAATCAATAGCAAATGGTTTTTCTGCATTGAAATTGAGCAGTCCAATGCAATTCAAGGCTTAGTTTCATCCGTTCAGTAAACTGGCTATAAAGTAAGATGCATTTTTTTCTATTGTCTAAGTTAGAATTCTTTGCATAGGCTATGTTCTCCTCTTACAGAATTTTATTAAATTATAATATTAATTAATATTAACTATCAGACAACTTAAGATAAGTATGTATATTAAAGAATGATGCCTATTATTATGTGATGGTATGAAGAACATTTCTATTTTGATCACTTGGATTATGGGAGTGACATTTAATTTCCAGAAAAAAATTGCTTAAATGCATAAAATAATGGGAATATAGGAAAGATTGAGGAATTTCAAGTAAGAATAATACACACACCTGTTGTTTCCTTTAATTTGGCTGAGAGTTGGTCTTGTTTCAGTTGTACCAGCTACAGCCTCTGTCTCTAAGGAACAGACTGATTGGTATGTATGTAGACATGAATATTATGTATTAATAATAACTTAGAGGCTTTGGTCTGGATGGTCTATAGACAATAGTACAGTCCATTTCCCTTGGCTGTTTAGAGAAGCCCTAATAAATAATTGTGAGATGTGGCACATTCATTGTGATTTATGACTCCTTTTCATCCCATTCCATGATGAACTTAGTTTCCCATTTAGGGTGTATCTTATCATGATTCTATACCAAAGGCAATGATGTAATGTCCATGGTAATATAATTCAGCTACAGTCTTTAGTACACTAGTACACATGTGTGTTGGGGGGGATGCCCTTGTCTTAATTTTCTGTAGACCAACTACAACTTATGTGTAGTCTGATCATCCACAGACACAGATACCAAGACATAATTGTGGTGATCTTCGTTATCTCTATATAACTACTTTTTGTATCACCTCAAGACTCCATTATTCAACACATTTCTGTCTGTGGTTTGGACATTTTGTTTTTTTTTTTTAAACTGGGGCATTCATATTAAAGTTTGGTGCCAGAATTTTATGAGAAATGAACAAGCTGTGCAAACGGGACTTATCCTGCCTGTAGGAATGCATTCTCCTAGCTTCAAACTGATACTAATCTTTTGTCTAACATCACATCCTGTCAATAACAATCAGATTTATACACTATGGTAGCTCAAAGAGTTGCAATTTATTTTAAAGGGGCTAAGGCTGGAATTACTGCTCTCTAAGTGAGCTTAAACATAAACTATTCCTGTGAAGTCCTTGGGCAGTGGAGTTAGAGGCAAAGAGAATAGGCAGGTGGAGATGAAGGAAAGATGGGTCAAGGAGAGGTCAGACAAAGGAGAGAGATACAAGGAAACAAAAAGAGACAGATATGGTAGAAAAGCAGAGCCTTGAGCATCCTTACACCGGAAGGCAAGAGCTGTTAAAAGATCCACAATGGGGACAAAGCACTGGCTCTTCTCTGCTTAAATGCCACTCTTCATATTCTAAGTATATTTTTACTATGTGATATTTCAGACTTCTGAGAAACATAGCAATAGATTGCTGAAAGTTAATTCCGACAGCAGAGGGTCACATTCAGCTATGGCAGTATTGTTTGAAAGTGTGGATAAATGGTGAATGGTGCTAAATCTGAACTTTGTAGTTTAAATGGCAGGATCATTCTCTGCTATAAAGATTGCTATCAGATTTAGGGAGAATAAAAGTAATTTCTTTCAGTAGATACTTGCTTATATTTAAAGTAATTTAGGTTTTTATTCAGTGTGGAAATCAATAATGCTATTATAATAAGCTCTACACATAAAATATTAACAAAATCTGTAAATACAATGGGTATGATTATCTTCAGCATAATGTAATTACAATACATGGAGTTATGTATGGTGTTGTCTAAAGGCCTGTGGGAAGGTTACCTCTATATCTCAAATGTCAGAAACACTGTTTTTCATTGGACTAAACAATAAAGTATCTTTTAAATGGAATACAGAATTTAACATATGAGAAAACAATCTTTATATTTTATAAAATAGAAAATACATGGAAATATCTATTTATTGAAAACTATACATGCTGTTCATGATTAGCTCATCAAAGTGGAATCAAAAGACCTTGGATTTGGGTATAGAAATTCTTAAGTAACACATATAGAATGAACATTAGCACCAGAATATTTCAGTACTTAGTGACATTTATTGGAATTTTGCATGTATATATCTTGTATATATTTTATATTGTCATAAATAAATACATAATATGTAAACATGTACATCATAAATGAGCATTAAAAACAAGGCTTCTGATTAATGGTCTCTTTGGCAGACCTTTCTGTTATGTTTTTATGAAATACTTAACAGAAGATCTATTACAATTTCAGGCTGCATCAAGAATTTCAGCCACCATAAGCATCCAATTTGGATAAACTGTGCACACATTTGAAGGAAAGTCTTTTATGGTAGATATGGCTGATTTTCTTGATATCTGTGATGTTCCTAAGTTAATTTAGAATGTGGAGGAGAAGAAAAACTAACCAGGATAAATGTAGCACAGTGTGTGGGTTGGAATAGGTTATCAAAATAATAAAATGTATGTCCTTGGTTTCAACACAGATTCTGATATTCGTGAACAGTAACTTACTAACTAATGGGTCCATTACAATTTATCTCTTTAGAAATTTATTACTTTGCAAAATTGTTTTTTGCCAAAATTTTATGTTATTTTTATGTTCTGGATTTTAACTTGATTCACTTTGAATATTTGTCCCCAATTTAACATCTTAAACCTATAAAATTCATGAATGTAAGACATCTTTACAAAGACACAAAAAGAAAAAATACATTATTTAAAGGGAAGAAATGACTGTGGAAGAAGTGTACTATCTTAGATTGACCTTAAAATGTATGTGCTCAGAAAGAGGTATTTTATGAAAAATAAAGAGTTGAAAAATGTGAAAGGATTCAAAGTTTTTAATTTTGAAAAATTCAAAAAATTAAAATCTGGAGTCAGATACAAAAACATCAACAAATTTAGCTTAGAGTTCTCTGACATTTCAATCAGAAAGAAAATGTTGGCTTCTTTTAGTTCTGTCTCAAAAATACAGAAACTAGGATGTGAGATGAGTGTAACTTGATTCAGGAATGTATAAAACAGAAACAGAGTTGATAACATAGATTTTCTAAAACCCCAATAAACAAACTCCATGCTTCCTGTGTTGGCCCTTGTTAAGAAACTAAATGTTCTTCCAGGAAAGATTAGCCTGCATAATGGGAAAAGATTTTCACCAATCCTACAAGCGACAGAGGACTGATCTCTAAAATATATAGAGAACTCAAGAAACTAGAGTCCAAAGTCCTAAACAACCGAATTAAAAAATGATGGGGTTCAGAATTAAAAAGTAATTTCTCAGCAGAAGAATTACAAATGGCTGAAAGGCATTTGAAAAGGTGCTTAACATCTTTAGTCATCAGAGAATTCCAAATCAAAACAATTTTGAGAGATACCACCTTACACCTGTCAGAATGGCTAAGATTAAAAACACAGATGACAGCCTTTGCTGGAAAGGCTGCAGAGCAAAGGGAGCACCCCTCCATTGTTGGTGGGAGTGTAAGCTTGTTCAGCCACTCTGGAATGCAGTATGGTGGTTTCTCAGAAAACTGGGAATCAATCTCCCCAGGGATCCAGCAATACCACTATTGAGTATATACCCTAAATATGCACAATTGCACCCCAAAAGCATTAGCTCAGCTATGTTCATAGCAGCATTATTTGTAATAGCAAGAACATGGAAACATCATAGATGCTCCTCAACTAAAGAATGGATTAACCAACTGTAGTACATCTACACAATAGAGTAGTAACTCAGCAGTAAGAAAATAATGATATCCTAAAATTTGCAGGCAAATGGGTGGATTTGGAAAATATCCTCCTGAGCAAGATATCACAAACCTAGAAAGATAAGCAGAGGATGTACTTACTCATTAGTGAAGTTTAAACAAACAAAAAAGCAAAGCTCACCCAAGCTGCAAACCATAACCACTGAACAGCTTGGGATCTGAATCATCTTGAACTGGCACCTTGGAGCCCATTCCCTCCAGAGGAACATCTGACCCAGTCTTGATGTTGAGATGAGAATCATGAACATAGCAGGAGTGGAAGCTGAACTAAGCCACCTTGAGACCTTGGGACTTCCTCCCCTTGCTGGGGAGGAGATGAGGAGATGGGGAGAAGAGAGAGTGACTCAGGGGAGAGAGGAAGGAGTCTGAACAAGGGGATGCATAGATTAAAAAATTGAGACTTTATTCAAACAAAAAAAAAAAAGGAATAGAAGAATCCCCCAGATCAAAAGAAACTCTTGGCCTTTGCTCTCCCTGGACTGAACAAATACCTATCACACAGGAGGACTTCAATAAATGTGTTTTCCATTGAAATTCAACTAAAACTTCTCAATTTAAAAAAATGAGTGCCAGATAGGTCATTAGTCTCAATCCTCCCAAAGATAGGGTGGTTCTACTAGTGTCTATAAACAAATATAATCCCCTAGAGCAGAAGTGAAATATGAAACAAATAAACCAAATAAAAACGGAATAGTGCCGTAAACTATGGAAATGAGCACTCACTTGGAGACTGTGGTTCTGTGGTGCTACTTCTGTTAATTCATAGAGTAGACTCACATAAACCAAGGGCACAGAAGCTGCCTTATAGCTTTAGGTAACTTCGAAATTGTCTGACCATTGCCTTCATACTTCCTGGATCACATAGGAAGTTGTTTAGCATATGAAAACTTGGGTGACATTCAAACACAATATAAAATATTTATTCTTTATAGATTCTTCCATTTCAAACAAATTCAGCATTTAAATAGAATTCATGAGAAATAAATTACTGAATGGCACCTTTGATTTATAACTCAAATAAATGATCTCTGCAGGATTGATGGTCCAGCTATGGTCCAGATGGTGGGTAAGATGATGGGAAGTTGCCATAGAATAAGTAGGGTGACCAGTGTTATGCTCTGGTCTTTGATCTTTGGCTGCTCTCTGTCTAAGCTAGGGAAATTTGACAGCACTCTTGCTAACTGATTATTCATTTAGTGTAAATTGGAGGGCCTCTAGTGTGACTCCAGTGCTGCCTAGTCATTGGATAATTGTGACTGAGATGAGGCTACTCTTCTCTGAATTAAAACAGAGAAAGTTAAAATCACAGATAGCACCAGTGACAGTCCTCCTTAATATTAGCCACAAAGACAATGTTTCACACTGGATTCATCGAAGGTGTCTAAAAATATTTTTTTATATATTTTTAAAGGAGATTTGTATTTCTATTATTTTTTACTTTAGAAATTCGTCCTAAAATTAAAAAGGGAAACACAAAAGGGTAAATCTAGAAGACAAGAGGGTTTGGGAGTAGAGAACAGCACACAGAACATGAAAGATACAAAGACTGTCTGGAAAGTTAAAAAGGAGGGCATGGGTGCACCAGGGAATTGCAGGAAGAAAGGAAAATTCATGCTAACACACTTTTTAAAATGCCACAATAATATACTATGTATGCTAATTAGAATATTATAAACTGAAAATCAGTCTTCCGTCTCTGTGCACGTCTACCTGTGCATGCCTCCTTCTGCACCAGGGGCCTGATGGCTGACCAGAGAATCCATTCCTGAGATTATTCCGTGTAAAATGAGCTGCAAAAGTCTTGAAGCTATTGCTATGGAATGGGGGCTTCTTTCCCCACTGAGGCCTTTAAGCTTGTCTCAATTAGCAAATGCAGGTTTTTGAAATGGGTTTTAAATCTTTAATTTCACTAAGTACCTATAGTTCATCTCTCAACATAAAATTTGTACAGGAATAATACCAACCACCCCTACCCCATTCTTCTTGTTGCCTTTACTTTTTGCTGTCTTGCCATCACATGGGGAGGCTCTAAGGGGATATTTTAAAAGCTACTAAAAAGGAAGCCAGTGATCTTTGAGCTTAAAGACACAGCTGAGCCTCCAGAGGTTGGTGGGGGGAAAAATGGATACGTTCTTACTAAATGCAGAGACATTTTAAGAAACTTCACTTTTAAGTTCTGAATACAATTTTTAAATAAAATAAAATAGTTTGGGGCTAGGGAGTTGAATCAGGTTCTAAAATTTCCTACTATACATGCTTGACAACCTAACACTAGTCATTGAGGCTCAGATAAAGAGCTGCACATGAGAGTGGTAGCATGCATTTGTATTCTCACATACCCTACAGCAGCGACAGGGATTGGGGGAGCAGGAGAGTAGCCTATCTCGTTAATGCCTGGAGTATACAGCACAGTGTCCAGTGACAAAGACAGTTTAAGAGGATCCTGTTGCAACAAGATGCAAAGAAAAAGCCCACTCAAAAGTCATCTTTCCACATCTATAGTCACTCCACAACATTTGTGCACCGATGTTCAGGTTTGTGTGCACAAACACACATATCACACACATGAACACACATAGACACACACACACACACACACACACACACACACACAAAGAGATAGACAGAAAAAAACATTCTATCTTCCTCTTCCTGCTCTCCCAAGCGGACCAGTACCTCATAAGATTTGTACTTGAGTCTTGACACTGCCGCTTCACAGTGAACTTCTTTCAGTTTTCTATATTATTTATCAAATAAGCACAATGGAAAAAGCTCTTTATTTTTAGTTTACAGCATACATATGTGTGTGGTTTGTGCTCATGTTTCTACATATGAATAAGAATGCGTGATGCATGCAATTGCAGAAGCCAGAGCACAACTACAGATGTCAGTCCTTACCTTTCACCTTGTTTGAGACAGGGCCCCCTATAGAAAAAATCTCAGTTTTCTCTGTGCTGGCCTCCAGCTAGAAAAGATTCTCTGCTTCCCAAATACCTTACATACACAGGGATTACAAGCAGGCTGTTCCATATGGCTTTACATAGGCTGTAAACTGCAGTTCTCATGCTCAAACCCTTACTAGGAATCTTAGCAGCTCTGTTTTACTTACGAAAAAAGCCTTTTAATCATCAAATGTATAAAAGTCACTAAATACAAGGACTGGAACACAATGCAAATAGTCAGTGGGTCAATAGTAGAAATGTTCCTAAGTCATCCTATTTATTCAAAGTGTTTTTAAACAAAAGCCAAACCTAATTTTTGGAATGAGAATGCATTTCAATTTTAAACCTTTCATAAAGCATTCCTAATAATGTCATGCTTTTCTATAGAGCTGTATTTTCAATTTTTTTATCATATTCAAAGGATAAAGACCCTAGAAATCTTCTTCCTGTTAGTTCTAAAAGCCTAGTTCTTCAATTGAATATTTTATCTAATCTAATGATATATTTTTATCTTAATATGATTAGGAAGCTAAGCCTATGATATGACTTATCGAATGAAATCCAACTACCCAGTAAGAAGTTAGAAAATACCTACAAAGTGGTCCCTGCACATCTAGCTGAGGTAGATAAGAGTTTTAACAGCTTAACATATATGTTAAAGGCTTCTCAAGAAATCCTTGAGAAAATTTAAAACTGAAGACAGTGATTGACAAAGATGATAAAGTTCTAAATATAGCAATGTCGGTAAAGAGCCAAATATATATCAAAACAATTCCCTCTGGACTGCAAGAGCACACTAATAAATGTCCTGGTGGAAGTCTCTAGAGAAATGCAATGTGCAATATTTGATCAGTTGTTATGACTGCTGGGGAGGTAGAAATTTGGCAGTGATTTTGCAGAGGCTTGAAGTCCAAACAGGTCAATCAGCTTCAACAAAATTCTTTTTCACATGTGAATAAATTTAGCCATTGAATGTTTATATAATCTTAGTTTTAAATTTTGGTTATGCTTCAGTTTATCTTAAAACTTTAACAGAGATTCATTAATTCTAATTAAGGAAAATAATGTTCAGGGATTCATTTGCTTGCTGTCATTAAATTAAATCAACCTCTTGCAATTCAAAATAATTAGTGAAGGAGAGGTTCCACAGTAATAAGATATTTTTGAAGGGGTGTTAGTTTATGTTGTTATGAGAAGAATATAGAACACTTTTAAAACAGTATGATTTTGGAAATTAGTTTTATTATTCTAGAGCTGGGAAAGAAAATGGAAAGTTGTTTATATGATATGGGGCATATCAAAGAAGTCTAAAAGTATTCAATGGCTACATTTTTAATAGCTATAATGTAAGAGTCAAAAATATATAAATATAAAATACTTTTAATTATGACTAAATAAATATCATAAAAATACATAAAAGAAAAATATTTAATTGGAACTAAAGAGACAACATGCTTAGATATGATTCCAATGAATAGATATGAAGAGAACTAGAGACATAGATGCTTCCACTAAAAAACTAAGCAATGAATGAATTAGCTCTAACTAGTGAAATAATACAAAGTTGATGACTAAAATTATACAGACAAATAGAACATTTGCATAATCACAAAATGTCCTTTCTCCAAATGCATATTTGCACACCAGCAAATCATCTGAACATGTCCAGTTCTGTCAGAACCTTCACCAAGTGATATGATTTAATATGAACAGTAGTACATATTGACACAACTTCTTTGATATTATATATGGAGAAAATATCATGTTTCCTTCTCATTAATACTTCAAATAGCTCAGATTATAACAAAATGACAGACTTGAAGCACAGAGCAGTCTATAATGAGCTGGCTTCCCAAAGGGCTGAGAGGGAATAATAGCAGGCAAGGGAAATGGGAAAAGTATCAAAGATAAGGAGAGTAAGGAGGAAGTAATGGCAGCCTAGAATCCGGGTAAAGCCCAGACCAGAAACTTCCGGCGTCTGAGCAGCTTGTACTGCAGCCTGTGTACAGCTTTGCCCTATAGCTCACAGCTCTGCCCGGCTGGACTTCTGGGATTTGCTAAGTGGTTCTAAAAGCTGATCACACAAAAGAAACTTGGATGAAGGATACTTGAGAACTTTGTAACTTTAGATTTCATCTATAAAATCTAAAATTGATACATAATATTAACAATAACAGCTCTCATAATAAAATAAATGTATCTGCAAGGTAATTGCTGATATTTAAAGAGCAATGTGTCCCAAGAGTTTTTTCTCATTTGTAATTTTTTTTATTTTTTATATTTATATTTATAAATATATTTGTTTATATTTATATTTGAGTGGTTCCTTTTAAATAAATGAATACTTGAAATTTTTCTTGTAATTCCTAATAGTATCACCATTTTATGGATTAAAACACTGAAAAAAAAGAATGAGTGAGTATGCCCTGAGGTCACCAGACAGTTATGCTGCTTGGACATTGCTATATGATGGTAAAATTATAATATTTGATTTTTTTCTTCTCTATATTGAAAAATAGATATTTTTCTCCCATAACTTATCTTGGTTATTGATGGTTTTCTATGCCTCTACTCCTCTCACTTCCTTCCCAGCTTTCCTTCCATCTATCTCTTATTAAAAAACAGCCATCTAAGTGATAAGAATAAGATATATAATATACAACAAAACTATGACATTGGATTAGACAAGACAAGCAAACAGAAGAAGAAGATCTCAAGAGAAGGCAGAATCAGAGACCAACTTGTTATCAAAAGTTTGTCCTTTGAGAATTTGTGTTTTTTTTTTTTTTTAATTATTTGACATCAAGGCAGTGAGGTGATTTGAAATTAAAAATAATATTGTATGGTCCTATCAGAAATTACTCTACCTATCTTCTGTGTCTTTTTCTTATAATATATTAAAGTACTCATCTTTATTTATGAGAAGTTCCCTCATAAGCTTTGGCCCTTTTGCAATTTAAAAAAAACTTTAAAAATGTAATACTTTGAAATTTCATTCATGCAAATAATATGCTTTGGTTAAATCCACAACCTACTCCCTTCTCACCAGTTCCTGCCTGTTCTCTCTATCATTTTACCCTACAAACATTATGTTCTTTTTGTGTTGGTTATATTATTAAAATTTATTTCTCTTATTTAAGTTTTTGTTTTCAGAGACAGCCCTATTGTCAAAAGAGTGATTTTGTTTGAGAATTTTACTGAGGCTATTATGACTTTTATTGAGAACTTACTAAAGTCTCCATACAATTACCCAGCAGTAAGAAAATAATTGTTCAGTTTTCAAATTGATTCACTGATCCACAGTTAGTATATGTTGGTGATGTGAGAATGTCTAATGCTACTCTTTTAAACACTGAATCCATTCACTACTGCCAATATATCAATGGTTATAGGGTCATCGACTGGAATTCTGGCACGCTAAGGGTTACATCCCTGAAGAAAATTAACAGTCTCCTCTCCCTAGCAATCATCCTAAGAGTGAGACTTTGGGAGCCCCTTCCTGATCTATATTAGGATTGTGTCAGGCTTGAGTTGTGTATGTCCTGTGTATGTAGTCACAGTCCCCATGACAATATGTGTCTTCTCTGTTTTTTAAATTTTGTTGTTGTTGTTGTTTTAAGACCAGGTCTCATATATCCCAGACTGGCCTCAGAGTATTTCTTGTGCTACAGCTATCCCTGACTTTTTTTATTCCTGTCTCTATATCTTAAGTCTTGGGATTATAGGCATAATCCACCATGGATGGGGTTCTGAGTCTGCAAGTAAACCATTTATCCATAGCATTCTGTTAAAATGTGTGACATGTTCAATTGTTTGTAACAGGTTTGTCTTTTAGCATGTCATGATGACTGCCTTTCTTTGCCCATAAAATATTGGTTCTATCAGTTTTCTTATAAATAGTTAGTTCTCTATCTCCTGGACTCAACATAGTCAAGTTTCTTTATTTGTATATTTGGTTTAATTTTCTTGGGAACAATATAGTTCTAAGATCTTTGTTGTTGTAGTAAGTTTTCCGGTGCCCGTTTTGGGTCCGGAGGTTTGTGACCTGGAGCTCGGCTGGTTTTTGTCCTCCAAAGAAATGAATCAGAAACTTATATTACTTCATACTGTTTGGCCCATATCTTAAGCACATTACTAGCTAGATCTTTCATCTTAAATCAACCCATTTCTATTAATCTTTCCACCACGTGGCCCACAGCCTGTGGCTCACCTGGATTCCTACATGCTTCTTCTTCGGGGGACAGATGGAGACTGACTTAACTCCACCCTTCTTCTCCTACCTGGCTGCCTCTGATTCTCCACCCACTTCTACGGTGCTGTGCATAGGCCAAACAGTACTTTATTTACATCATACAGAACATTCCACCACATTTTGTATAATTATTCTCCTGCCAATTCCTATGTACAATGTACATCCCACTATTTATAACTTTATTACATTTATATTTGTTTTATATATATATATATACATATATACACACATTCACATTAGTGTGTGTCATACTTGTTTTACATTCTATGCATACAACAAAGAATGAAATATTATCCCTTACCCTCAGTTGCTCTATTTCTTAGGATGTATTCCTGAAAAAAGGAATTGTCAAGTCAGTATTTAAATGGATTTTTATACATCTTAACTTATGACATTGCCATGTAAATTGATGGCAATTGATAGTCTATTGAAAATGAGTTGAACTACCCAGACAATTGTTCTTCAGCATCTGTTTCTTTGACTAAATAATTACTAAGTGTGCTATCTCTAAATTCACCAGGTACAGTGCTGCATCTCTAGTCTACAGTCAATCTTATCCAGCGAAACTTTATTTTAGATGTTCAAATATTCTATGTAATGTGTTTTTTGTTGAGAAGCTTTCTATTTCTCATCTTACTTTCACTGTGGAAGCCATGCTTAGTGTTATCTCCTTACATCCTTGAATATGGCTATCATACATGTTTAATCATGTGCTCTACTAATTTAAATTCTGCCTCACTTTAGAATCAATTTCTAGTAAATGAATCAGTCATATTTTATTAATTTTTAAATGGAGATTGGGATAGATCCTGGCAATCACAATAATATTCTGAGAAACCAAAGATTCTTTCATGATCTTCAAAAGTATGTTTCTCCTCTGGATTTTGCCTATTTAGAGATTTTATCTAGTATATTCACATAGTCTGTGTGTATTGTAGAATTTCTATCTATCATTTCACAGACAGTTTAGCTCCTAGAAGCCACATATCATAATGAAAGGCATACCTTTATACAAGATAACTATTGTAGACATTTCTCTGAGAATTAATTTGCAGATAATGCCTTATTATAACATATAAATTCTTTGACTTTTGCTTAATTTTATTGTTCTTATATTACATTATTATCCTTATTTACATTCACTTACATTATAAGTGAATGTACATTATTTTCCTTCATATTATAAACATTATTTTGCTTTTAATTGCATGTACTCATGGTGTTTTGATATGGATATGTGCACATGTGAATGCAGATGCTTATGAAGCCCAGTAGAGAGTGTTTGAGCTTAGGGAGCTAGAGCTACAGGTGGTTTTAATTTACCTCATATGAGCACTGGAGACTAAATTCAAGTTCTCTATAAGAGTGAGAAGCACTCATAGCTGTTGAATCATCTCTTTAGCCCTTCTTTCTCATTTTTAAGCTGTTAGTGTATATATAACAACCCAAAGACTTTTTTCTTGTAAAATTCAAATATAAAAATAGTGAATTTATGTAAATAATTAGCAAATTGAATATTTGAAATGTGTAATCAAGAAGAACATAACCAAATCTATCCATAGATTGTTCATCTATTTTGTGAATTTTTTTAATTGGTATTGTGATTTTGAACCCAGATCCACTCCAGGATAGGCAAGTGCTCCAACACTGAGCCATGTCCTCAGGTGCTTCAGTGTCATAAAATCTAAAATGTAAAAATTCAACTATAGTCATTATTATTTGCAATTTATTAAATTTTCTTTAAAAAGTATGAAATATATATATATATATATATATATATATATATATATATCATTGGTATACAACATGTACTGCAATTACACCTATACTCTGTCTTCCTGTTTTTGGTTTAAATTTCTAGCCTTTGTGTATTGACTTGCAATTATTAACATTTATATTAAATATAATAATATTGTCACAATAATTTCTTCCTTGATTTTGGCTAAAAGAAAGCAATAGAATTGTATTATACTTAAAAATAAAAGTCATTTCTCATAATAAAAGTAATAAAGACATAGGCACATTGGTAATTTACAATGAAGAAAAACATTTGAGAGTATCTCTTTCTTTGGATAACAACATCCAATAAAATAAGCAATTTCCCCTTTGCACTTAGGGTGGGAAAAACTTAACATTTCTCATTACCATTTTCTTTTAATCAGTAGAATCATTAGCCCCTCAATCATCTCAGTGTTACTTGCCTTTCAGAATCCTAACCCCAGACTCCTTGTGACGCCTCACTAACTCTTACTGCTTTTGAAAGGAATTCTGTGATAATAATTGACAGAAATTCTCTCAGGGACTTGAAATTATAAATAGATGTTTAAATTTTTTATAGTAAGATAGAAATATCAAATGAAAAGCATCAGTGGCAATTTGTGCCTATATTTCTTGACTTCTCATTTTCATTTGGGGACCAGCTTAAATAAACATCTTGCCCTGGTGCTAAAGTATTACTCATTGGTGACATTTCTAATGAGGCACAGTAAAATTTAGGCAGTCTCAGAATCATGAGGTGCTCTACATCTTTTCAAGATGGTCACCAAGAAAAGAATAAATATAATACCTTCTGTAGTCTGATAATATACTGTTGACAGTGAGTGATGAGAAGTATTGATTCTGTTTCCAAGTAATATAGACTAGGAGATCAAGTAAACATTTGCACTGATATTAATCCACAATGCAAGTAGGAAGTTTCTTTTATTTTTATATATGCGGGAGCCCAAAGTCTCTTTATATAGATTTTTATATTAAATGAGTTAAATTCAGATGAATAAATTTAACTGATCATTAACAAAGTTCAAAAAATTCCCAAAACATATCACGTACTAGATGACTAATGAGCAATAAAAACATATTTTTTTTCTATATTTGAAAACTGAGAATTAAAAGATCATACATTCGGAATCAGATGAAGACTACTTTCTATTTCCAAGATGGCTTCAATTATGGCTGCCATCTGCTATCCAAAACATAGCTGTGACCTCAACAGAGGAAAAAGAAGGTCCAAAGATTTTTCTCATAACTTTATTTTAAACTATAATTTCATCATCCCTATGTCATCTTCCTACTAATTTCATCACATGCATCTACTCAGCCAGCATGTTCATACTAGAGGATAGATTCTGACCACAGCTGTGTAGAAAGGCTTAGTGAGTTTCACCATTTCTACAGATCTATTTGTTATTTTCTGGGGACTCAATCAAATATTAATTCATGAATGTAAAAATACAATGTGTGCTTTATCTGTAACCTTGCATCTGTCACCTTGTATGGTTTTATAATAAAATAATCAAAGTTTAGAAGACAACCAGATGCTAAGTCATGTTTCTCAGTATTATATCGTGTCTGCCTAGTTCATCCAAAGCACTTCATTTAAACTAAAAATGAATATGTTTGATAGCATATATGATCAAAAGGTAGAAAGAACTGCTTTTGAACCACTTACTGACACTACTATGTTATATAAAGGCAAGAAAACACATTAAGATGATATAAAACTTTAAAATACTTAAAATAGTAAGTGTGAGTTAGATAGGCTAAAAATAAATATTGCTACATAAAGTTGATATATTAATACATAAAATACATGACAAGTTATTGCTCATACACAAACTTATGAATCTTATCCAATAAGTAGCTAATGAATAAGTATCTAAAGGAAACAAAATTTATGATATAAATGTTTTTGCCATGCATTCAGTAAAGCAGAATATTTTAGAAAACAAAGCATCAAAGTTCAGTAAAAACTGAGGAAAATATGGAAGAAACAAATTAACAGAAAAAAATGAGCTTGCCACTGTATTAGGCAATGGAAAAATTAGTTATAAAAAAAACTAACCTAATCAGATATAACATGAAGTGATAGTAATGGGAAAAACACTGTTAATAAATGAATATGTAAAATATTTAAATATTAAATGACAAAACGTAAATTGAAGTTGCATTGAGTATTTTAAATCCCAAAACATATACTGATTTAAACATAATAACTTTACATTATTGAATGCCTTTTGATTGGTAAAGTTGAAATTAATTATAAATTATATTAGAAAGCATGTTTGATAAAATTTTGCCACATATATTTCCCTGACATTTTAATAAAAGAATCCAAAACATGAGAAAAATAAATCATAGTTTACTTGTATCAATCCATTTAAAAACAGATATATTTTATGCTGTCTTGCTTCACCTCTGTTTTCCTTAAGCCTTGTTTTTTGGAGAATCTTACAAATGCTGCTAAAAAGTAGATATAGTACTCTCCATCTCAAGATTTGGTAAATTTAGTCTTAAAAGTCAAATAATAGTTTTAACACTTACAATTGGAACAGGCTAAAATACTAATTTTTACTTTGTGTACCAGTTATATATTAAAATGTTTTTAACTGATATAAAGGAAACCTCCTTTATTAGAGGTTGAATTCTCCAAGAAAGCGCCGATAGCTAGCATCATTCCTATGTGTTATCAGTGTAGTGTTTTGTTATTTACAGTACTCTTAACACTAATTTTCTGTTATTAGTTTTAAAATACAATTTATTTTTATATTTACACTGATTGGAACTTTCTAAACCACTTGT
Source organism: Sigmodon hispidus (assembly GCA_004025045.1). Classification (NCBI taxonomy): domain Eukaryota; kingdom Metazoa; phylum Chordata; class Mammalia; order Rodentia; family Cricetidae; genus Sigmodon; species Sigmodon hispidus. The sequence goes on along the minus strand of PVIH01006450.1, from coordinate 21,085 downwards.
AAATGATTTTTTATTTATATCTAGTCTTCAATTAATACATGAAGAAGGCTTATTGCATATGACAGACAGTTATTTGTGAACTGAAACTGTCATCCTGACTCTGTTCGCAGGGCTCTCAACTATAGACAGCAGAATTCCTTAAACAATACTTGATTTAATAGTAGATAACCCAAAGCACAGTAAGATGCTGATGAAAGCTTCAAGAGCACCATAAGCTAAAAGTGGTGATCAGGTTCTTATATTGTGCTCATTTCAATATATACTAATCGTTTGATTGGTTGACTGCTTATATTATAGCATTTAATCAATATACATATGTTATTCCTATTAAATTTGGTTTCAAATTATATGCTATTAATATGAAAAGCTAAATCTTATAAGCATTGAAAAATTACATGCTTTTTTGTCATTTTGCCTTGAAGGTTTGTTTTTTTTTTCATTTTCTTATTATGAATAAAGTTTCATTTTTTTATCCCCTTGTTCAAACTCCCTTCTCCCTCCCATCCTTCCTGTTTTCATATCACTTTTAGGTGCATGTATGTGTACGGGGAGGTGGGGGAAGGAACTTGTACCTACTTGGTACATGTGTGGAAGTCAGATGAGAGATTGCTTGAGTCAGTTCCTTCCTTCTACCATGTGTGGGAAAAAGTGATCAAACAGGTTTTTAGCATGGGCTACTTTATGCTTTTTTCCTGAATAATTTTTATCTAAATATAGATTTGGAAAAATATTCACCCTTTAATAATGTGCCCATATGTATTTTGCATTAACTACTCAAGAAATTATTAGATATTTCAGGATTGTTTTAGGACTGCAATGTTTCAATTGAAATCGAGACTCAGAGGTCAACCTCTTTGGCATTTGAATATAAACTATTTGCAGTTCATAGTTTACAAGACATGTACAAAGGCAAGATTTTCATGATTTTGTCATTAGTTAACTGTTCTGCCTGGGAACTTTTTGTTATCAAGATAGATGGCTGCATTTCCAACCAGCTATACAATTTTGGTGTTTGTATTCAGTATTTGCATGAAGAATGATTTTGAGATGAAAATTGAAGGCTTCTAATTTTGTGCTGAATGACAGCTATGTATTTCCATAAATGTATGAACATTTTGACATGAAACTGTTATTTCTCATCTGAAGTCATAATTGTTCAGTGTGAAAGTAGGCCATGGGAAGGAATAATAATAATAATTTTCCTTTTTGAGATCATGGCAATAATAAGCATAATTTTCAAGCTTCATATAAGCAAGCAGATTCTTGCTTATCTGCAGTCTGACAAGACCATTGCTGAGTCAGGAAAGGCAGAGGCAATTAGCTGGTCTTTGCAGCCATCTTGACTTTCTGACCTGTCCTGCTTAGCAGTGGTAACTAAGTTACCTTATTACCACTTCTACAAGGGGGACTTTGACTAAGAGACAAAAGAGAGGTCAGGGGAGGCATCCCAGGGGGTTAATGCCTTAAATTATGAAGCTCTGCAATCTGACTATATAATGTGACATGCTGTTTTTAAAGAGCATTTTTCTTTGAGAGGAATCCATATCTCTGGGTTGTCAAGAAGTAAAAATGTTTTGTTGTTGTTGTTGTGTTAAATGATATTTTAAAAATCAAATCTAATTTATGTTAAAGAAGGCACCTAGGAATTGGGGACTGAAAGGCAGTGATACATAAAAGGGAGTGAAAGAACACAGCAAACAGAAGGTCTGGCACTGGCAGAGGGCTGTTTGTCTGCTCACAGCAGTGGTAAGGACTCCTTGTACTGGGTGGGAAGATGATGAATTTAGACTCACCCAATAAAACACATATTATGCAAAGGAAAGATGGTACACAAGGATTGAAAAGCACCATCACCTGCCCTGTGGGGTGGCTCCTCCACAGCTGATGATGCTAGCCCCTAAGCCTGATGTTGACTTCCATCACCAAGGTCCACTAGGTTAGAGGGGGGGAAACTATTCTGGCAAGTTGTCTTTGACCTCCACTTTGGCACACATAATTTTGAATTCTTGTGCCTGCACACACAGAGACACAATCAATAAATAGATTAGATAGAAGATATGTAGGTAGATAGATAGATAGATAAATAGATAAGATTTTTTTAAAACAATAATCACTATTGCCAATTCTAAGCATGAATGACTCAGAAAAAAAAGAGAAAAGCATCTAAATTCTTCAAGTTTATAGGTGAAAATGTAACCACTTATAGAAAGAGGTGATTATTTCTCAAACATGAAGTGTGTATGTGGAGTGTGTGTGTGTGTGTGTATGTAATTATATAAAGTCACTTCAACCCATTCTGGAGATCTAGTAATATTTTTGTTACCTCACATAAGTGTGAGAGATATATAGTGGGAATCAATAAGGTAGCTTTACTGAGAGTTTCCTTTCCAAAATAATCATTTAACCATTTCTCAGTATATTGTCTCTCCTCTGTTCAGACATTCATGTTGATGATCATCCCTCTGACTGGCCCTTCCCTGCTTGTTCATTTTCTAGTCAGATAATTGGCAGGTGTCACCCCCTCACACCTCTCTAGTCCACTTGTGGCCCATGGGGTCTGTGTGAGAGAAGACTGCTTCTCTGTGTGAAATGCTGTTGCCTTGACCACACAAATTCTTCTCAGTGCACAGCCTAACTGGCCTTTACGGATATTGCATTAACATTGCTCACAAATGTTTGACTGCCTTTCGCTTAAACCTTTTTCCCTGACCCCAAGCAAATGATTTTTCTAGATATGAATGTGTGAAAGGTGGTCATTTATATACACTTGAAGAACTACAAGGAGATAGCATTGAAAGAAAATTGTTATTGCACTTTGATCTTGAGGGAAAATTGATTTATTATTATGAAATAACAAAATACTCTTAAAGCTAAAACCCTTTTTGCCCTACTTTACCCTGACGAAAGGTTTATTTCCACTTTATAAACCTATTCAGACCCTGGCTTCAAATGGAAAACCAGAGCACTTGCCCACATGTGGCAGTAGAAGCCACTGACCTGATTTTTTTAAAAAGTACTTCATTAAAATATTGTTGGAATCTATTTGCCGGGGCAATTTTCACCTACAAACAGAGGAAGAGTTGATTGCACCTGATTAGAGTTCAGTGAAGTCATCCTGTGCTACCGGGTAAAAGGAAATTAAATAGCTAATCCTTCCTCATTGACTGTTTGTCTTGAAGGGAATAATGTATAGATTTAAGAGAGAATAGTGGAGATCAGGAGGCTTGATCTTGCCATGCTTACTCTTTGCAGGAATGCAGCCCTCTTTCAACCAAGGCAATTCCTGTCCAGAGTAAGTCCTGTGATGCAAAAAATAGAAGGCTACATATTCTACATTATACAGAAATATCCTGAGAGCTAGCAAGCAATACCAGTGAATGAATATAAATTCCAAAGGCAATTGTAACATTACTTGTAATAGTGTTGCGCCCTGATCATAATTTAAATTTTCTGTTGTGTGAAGTTTCCCTAGTAATCAAAAGTCACATCAAGTTTCCAGTTTGGAGCATTGTAACTTTGGTAACAGTATCTTCTCAGAGAGGCTCCTTAATTTGTTGTGGTATTTGGGTTAATTTTAAAATCAACTTCACAATCAGAAAACTGTTTGGTATTTATAAAACAAAGGGCTTTTAAATCTCTTTAGAGAATTTAATTTAGTCAAATTATAATCCTAAGGTAGTTCTGTTTTGTCTTGCATGTTATGAATGTTTCCACAACACTGCTTTTCTCATATGCTGACTTTGACCTGTATCTTTTTCTCTATATTTTCTAATTCCATTTCCTTGAGCCATAATGATAATATTGCTGCCATATCCAGAGCCATTTGACAACTCTAGTCTTAGAATAACAAGGACAGTCAGTGTGTGGGCACTTTTCCCAAAGTTTTTCAGATTTAGAAAGGCTGAGTCTTGCTCACCATGCTGCTCAAAGGCAATATAATTATACCACTTCTAAATCCACCCAGTAGCTCTGTCCTCATCAAGTCACAATAATACCCATCATTCAGAAAAGACAAAATTGCTTCTAGCACAATTCCTCACACCTTGCTGTGAGTAATAAATACTTGATGAATAACTGTTCCAGAAAGTGCCCTAAATGGCAGAAAGCTCATCTGCAGACAAGGTCAGAGTAACTATGCTCTGGAAGAGGAATCTATCACCTAAATCGCCATTCTAAGTAATAGATGAATATGATGGTTACATTCCTGGTGGGCCGGATTGTGGGTTTTGCCCTTTTACTCAGAGGGTTAATATATGAGTTTATACAGATTTGCAAATGTAATATTTGACTGCATTCAAAACAAAGCCAATACAAATCAGAAATACACTGTTAACACTGGCCACAGCCACATGAATGATGGTACTCAAAGACTCATGAAATTCAAAAAAAAGAGGGCTTGGTTGACTAAGGATAATGGTTTAGGTGGTTCTCTGTCTTGACTGTCAGATCAAATTATAAATAAAACCTCATTTTCTTATGTGATTGTCATTTCCTATAATGTATCTTACTTTAATTATTTATCTAGGAATATAGTAAATCAGATGTCCTCCCTAAAAGTTCATTTGGCAGGAAGATTTTGCCCCATTCATTTGGCACACAGTTATTCGTAGTTTCAGTAGTAGGATTCCTCTTTCTACTCTCCTACCTAAACCTCCCCATATTCAGAGACAACTTTGTATGTAGAAGAATATTGGGGATGTATTTTGGAGGTTCCCAAAATTTTTCTGGGTATAGTTCAAAGAAGGATGTATGAACAGACAACTAGATTCCCAGGTCCTAAGTCTTTCTTGTTTTGGTGGCATTTATGACAGAAACTTCATAATGATGAAACTCACTGGTTTTCTTGCATTTACTTCTCTTAAGTATGTTTAATATCAAAATATTGAGTTTGTCATATGTACTTAAGTATATTTTATTATTTTAATTTTTGTATTTCTACTTTAGTTTCTTTACTTTTTATTGAAAACAGATCTTCACTCATACAATGCATCCTCACCACTGCTTCTCCTCTCTCCACTGTTCCTCACCTCCTCTCTTAGACCCACTTACCCTCTGTTTCTTCTTCAGAAAAGAGGCCTCCTCCAAAAGAGAGCTAAACAGTACAAAACAAGATACAGTATGACAAGGCAAAAGTCTTCATGTGGAGGCTGGACAAGGCAACCCAGTAGGAGAAAAAGTCTATAGAGGAGGCAAAAGAGAGAGGGACACACCTGTTCCCACTGTTAGCATCCCTGAAAACCACCAAGCTATCAGTCCTAAATACACAGAGGACCTGGTACAAAGCCACGCAGGTCTTGTGGCCTGGAGTTGATGCTTCAGTGTCTGTGAGCCCTGCTTAGTTGACTCAGTGGGCACGTTCCCCTGGTGCTCTCCATCACCTGGGGCTCCTACAGTCTTTCCTCCTACTCTTCTCTGATGTCTGAGGTGAGGGACCTGATGGAGAGAGACCTCCAATTTATACTCCCTCTAGGAATAATAACTGGATGTCTCACCTGCCCAATCTGCTGCCTGGGAAAGCCTTTCTAGTGATGACTGAACACAATTCTTACCTACGAGCATAACAAAATGCCATTAGAGATATCATCAATAATCATTTCATTAATATTTGTTTTGTTTTGTTTTGAGAGTTCTGTTTGGTTCTACTGTAGGTTTCTGGGATGTCCAGTCTCTAGTTCCTGTCTCTCTAGCCAGTGTAGGGCAGGCCCTCTCATGGCATGGGCCTTTAGTTAAACAAAACATTGGTGGCCACTCCCATAAGCTCTGTGCAACCATTGTCCAGCACTTCTTGCAGGCAGGGAAGCATGGTTCTCCCAAGATGGCTGAGGATGGGAACAGGTGGAATGGGGGTGGTGATGGACAGAGAGAGTGTGGGGAGAGATAACTGGAACTGTGGGATGGATATGAGGGAAACAATGTGGAAACCTTCCTGGAATCTATGCGGATGACCCTACCTTGGACACATAATAATGGAAGATACTGAGTCTGAATTGGCCTTGTTTTGTAGCCAGGCAAAGTATCCATTGTTTGAACTGGGTTACATTGTGCTGAGTTGTTGATGAAAAAGATCTGTGGAGATCGCTTAACAACCCAAGCTGATGTTACAAGGTTGCTCTCTAAGAACTTTCGTTGATAACTCTCTGCCATTCCCTGAAGCATTCTGCCATCTCACCATCTCTGTTCTTAGATGTTTCCATTTTATGCAGTTTAACATGTAGCCTGGGCTGGCCTCTACTCAGTATGTAACTGAAGATTATCTGGAAGTTTTAGTCTTCATGCATCCACTACTTACATGCTAGAATCATAGGCAACCCATCTAGTTTGTAAGGTTCTGGGAATTGAACCCAGCGTTTCATGTATACCACTCTAGACTATCTTAAGCTTCATTTTGTACATCTTTTTAATTATCTTCTTATTCAGAGGTACTACAGCCTTTCTAAATGTTAGCTGAGATGAAGAAGACATTCTAAAGATTCCTGGATATAAATTTCTTATCTGCATTCCATTTTGACTGGTGGAATAACAATGTAATACAAACACTGGTCATTCTAGTTTACACATGAACAACTGAATACCCAGAACATATTTTTTTACCACAGTTTAGTAAATGACTGACCTGTATCAGAACCAAACCAAACGACGACAGGCAAGAAACAAAGACTAGGAGATCTTATTTACAATTTACAGACAGTGACAGAGTTCCTAGCCAGCTATGGATCCTAACTCTAGATCAGAAGCAAGACAGGAGAAAACAGAGGAAGCTGTCTGCAGCAGGTAGAAAGAAACGCTAAGGCAGGAATACACACATATTTCAAAGCCCCATGTTTAGGTTATAAGCTGTCTTAGAAAATATATCTTCCTTGGCAACAATTACAGTAGGTGGCGATATTGTATTACCTTGATGATTGGGGGATATTCTCCCCCCCCCTTTAATCTGAATTAATCTGCACAGTACTTTGATTTTCCTGTCCCTTGTCTTTTGTATGCTTTCTAGTTACAGAAACTTTTGACTCAGCATGAGAAACAGACAAGAGACAGTATCTCTTACCATTCAAAGTCAGACCCACTATCCCAGGAGGTTTTGGCCTACTGAGATGTCTCACAGGTGCCTAAGTTCGCCACATTAGAGATATTTTTACCCTCTGGCTATTCTTCTCTCTTTTTAGAATTTCCTAATTAAAGTTTCCTCACTGAAGCAACCAGAAACCTCGGTTTAAGCTTGAAGAGACAACAGGCATGCTTAGCGCATACCTTTAGAAGAAAGTGGGTTCTGCGGTCACTTGTCACTTGTCCTATGGGTTCAGATCAATTCACGTACAGGCTGTTTTTATTTTTGAAGTTCCATTTGAGCATATTTCACCAGTGTCATAGCTACAGTAGACTTTTTCCCTCATAGTTTTGTGGGGAAGGTCACAGGGTATGATCCAACAGAAGTAGTGCTTACCTCAGCAGCACTAAGGTACTGAGTAAGGCTCAGTGAAGATGACTACAATGGTTGGTGAAGACCCTTGGACTTTTCCTTAACTATCTTTCATCTTAAAGTTTATTCATTAAACATTCTTTCTAAGTACTTTGGATTTTCAGCTATGTCTAACATGGTGCCTGAGGCCATAATTAATTTTTGCATAGTTATTGCTGTGTTAACTTGAAACCTGTTTTTCACCTCTACTTAGCCTGCCTCCATTTGTCCTTCATGCCTTTCAAGAAGAAGAAATGCACTTCTATTTTGCACTACTTAAAATTGTACAGCAGCATGCTGATTATTTACAAATCTGTGCTCCTTTTAGTGTCAGAGATGTTCTAGGCTGATGCACCATCCAGTAGTGTCACTGACCCCTCCATACTTCACCGGTCATCTTGAGAGGTGAACACTTCCAGTAGAGTCACTTCCTTAGGCCCTTGTGTTCTCGCATTTGTCTGAGATGCCCCTTCAATATTTCACATTTTAAATTTGTTTTTACCATTTTAAGTCACATCTCTACCACTTCTGTCCTTCTGTACTTTGGGGTGAATGGGTTGATTTCTCTCTTATACCCTGTTAGCCTTGGTAAAGGCTTAATAAAGCTTTTAGTGCAGAATATAACTATTCCTACAGTCATTGTCATCTTATGTGTTAATGATACAGAGCTGGCTTAACCCCTACTGGATGATGAAACTTGTCAGCCTTAATGATGCCAATGGATCAAGAATTAAAGGGAGCTGCATTAAGTAATCACTAATCAGATTGGTGTTATACATGATAGCCTCAGTTTTATAAGAACCAGACACATCAGAAACTGGCATTTCTTTCCTTGGTATTTGTTATATATACACACTTTTAGATGCTTTGAGGTCATACTTTTAGATGCTTCTATTGGTGTCATGAACTGTCTTGCAAACTAAGGTCACACACATTTGTTGTCTTATAGCTGAGCACTAAAACTCCGACCTAGACTTTCTAGACTATGATTGAAACATCATTGTGGCAGACTGTGATATGTCTGCTTTACCATTTTGGAGAAATGTTGGTAAAATTTAATGTTTTCCCAGTATTGGACTAAGGACTCATTTCAGCTTATGGATCAGTTCATGTGAATTTATTCTTTCTGCTCCTATCTCATGAATCTCACTGACTACTGTCCATTAAGGATTCAACATGGGCTTTGTCTAGATACCACATTTGCAATGTCTGTCTTGCCACATATTCATGGATGGACAGGATAATGTCACACCCATTTTAAGAAGGAAATTTCTTGTCAATTGAAAAGTAAATTGTAAACTGTCTAGCTGGAACTGGAAGTTTCCTGACATAAGATGGAAATCTGCTAATTATAGAAGTCAGGCATACTGTATTAGATCAAGTCATCTGAGTATCGTGCTGTGAGATATCTTATAGGACCAGAAATAGACTTTTACACTGAATATAATAAATCATTTAACATGTTATTTATGTATATATATACACATTTATATACACATTATGAGATGCCCTACCTGTTTATACTGTAAGATGACACTTTCACCACTGTCATATTTCAAGTCTTCTTTGTTATATGTTATTTTAAAGACAGATACCATTTATTATTAAATATAGACATTTCTGGCCATGTAAGTCCTACTTGCAAATATTCACTAGCATGACTTACACAGCTTCAGTCTTTTCAGTCCCCATTCCATCTACACTGCCCTCATGCCTACCCTAGGTACATTGATGAACTTCATAATGAGACATCTATTCTTTGCAGCATCCCTCTCATCCCTTTTTCTTACTCCATCAAATTCACATTCAACTAGAGGTCATTGTTGTCAACCTGAATTTTATTCAGTCATAGTCTCCCTTTTTTGCCCAGCTTCTTGCTTCCTGTCCTTGAACTTGTCTGTCAATTAGTAATCCCAAAGTGACTCTTTTCAAGTATGTGACTAAATATATCCACCAACCTCTTACAATAAGCTACTCTTATATCCTACCTAGTCTACTTTGAAGTTTTCCAAAGATCTTCTATGTCAAATGTAATTATCTTTTATCAGGAGCATATTAATTTCCTTTTACATTTGGTGACTTCTTCTCTAGAACTTCATGAATCTTGACTCATCTGGTTTCTACACAGTTTTGAAAAACTCACTTATATATTTTGTTGCTGTTTGTGTTGTTTTTCTTTGTGTTTGTTTTCTATTTTTTACTATTTATTTCATAGTACTGTTCTTTAAGATCAAGTTTCAGTTTTTCCCTTTCTGTAAATTCTGATAATTATCTTAAATTGATGCCTTTGCAGGAAAATCATGGACACCCACTACCTTCCTAAATAACCATCTAATTCATGCAAAGTGGTGGAATATGGTACCTTCCCTCAAAATGTATACATCCATATTGCTCTGGCCCTTTGTATGTCCTAAAAAACCTGCTGAACTCTTGTATGTTTATGTTCAAGAGACTTCCAGAATTATCTACTGTTATGAAACAAGAATATTGGAGGTGAGGTGAGTTGTTAAGTTTCTAAATATGAGCTCATTCAGACAGACTATATACCTGAATCCACTGGACATCTACAAGCTGACTTCTCTGCATCCAGGTTAGGTAAGATCCTATGCCATAGTATTTATTTTTTAATGCAAAACAAAGTATTTTCTCAAAGTAGTGAAGGAAAAATAAATGTAAATGTGAAAGTCTGTTTGTTGAAATAAATAAGCTTTAGAACATAGTTCTACAAGTGAGCACATAGATTTCCTTTTTTCGGCCATGAGCATACAATACTCTTGGAACAAATCAATTCCAATAGGATGACATGATGTTCTTGCACCCTTTGGAGAACACATGTCATTGCAATCAATTGGATTTGCATTCATAAATACCATGATGCACATCAAGAATTAACTCTGGGAAAGATGTAAATGCCACACAGAAAGTAAATTAATTTCAAGATGTTATTTAAATGGCTAAGACTGAGTAGAAAAATAAAATATATAGTTAAAAGCTATGTCATAAAAATCAGTTTTCACTGACCCTTAGAAGTGATTATTTCTTTTTTTAGATTTTTATCTTTATTATATAAAATAATTCTACTGAGTCTGCTGATTTCACAATATATATTTATGGTTTCTTAAATATAGATTTAAGTTCAGTGGTTTGCAATATTTTTTCTCTTGATTTTCAGTTTGTCTTCTCAAAATTACCAAAAAGTTACAAATTCTGAGCCAATTCATACATCTTAAAAGAATCAAAAACATATACCTCCTCCTTTTCTCTTCTATAGTAGAGACATCACAGTTACAATTGCAAAGAGTCCTGGTGAGATAACTTACACCACTGTAATCAGCAAATGCCAGAACAGAGCTTTTTTCTGCATCCTGATTTAAGTATGTTGGGCCATTACTCCTGTAATTACTGAATTTACTCTTCTTAAAGAATCTAGTTTTATCCTGAACATTTTCCTTCTGGAGGAGTATAGTTGGGTCTAACTTTAGTGCATCTAGCAAGCTCCTTGTTTTGACTCCTGCTGTTTCTGTTGGATACTTGTGTATTCTTTACACTTAATTAGTCTCTAACAATTTCTGCACTAAACCTGCCACTGTGAACTGTGCTCTTTTTTAGGGGTAGGGTTGAGTACTACTTTGACAAAGCACTACCAATATTCATTATAGCAGATGGACTATCAGAAAAAAGAATTACCCCCCTCAAAGAGGAAAAACCAAGCTACACCATATAAAACTTCCTTCGATGACTTTAAACAGATACAACTTTAGGTGAAAAGTGAAATTTTTCTATGGATCAGATATGTAGAGTAGAAATAGAGCATTGAAAGTAATAGTGGTAATAGATTTGAGTTTCACCCAAGGACCAAAGGACTACAGAGAATTGTTTCCAAGAAGATTAAATTATTATAAGATATTCTGTTAAAATAGTTCAGCTTAAGGAGACAATAATACATGTATACTCCTCTGTTACTGAAATAACAAGTTTAAGTGCCGTCTTGGTCTTCCATGTCTGCTCTGGTGCTCTGCTTCCACCTCTTTAAAACTAGGATTATATTCATTATGTAGAGAATAGACATCTTTAGCAGTTTAAGAATAGATATCTTTAAATAATCTAATCAAATTATCAGATAATAGAAACCTTGACAGATTTAATGTAGACCCTGAACAGTATGTGTATTTATCATTTTAATGTCTAAAATATGTACATTTAAAAACTTTCAATCTGTTACTTTAAAAAATGACAGAATGACTAACATAAGCAAACTACATTAATGTTATTAAGAAACAAAATAAATCTTGAAATATCTTTATTTCATAAAATTCTTTGCTTGCAAACAAGTGAATTTTGAATTTTAAGGTCTTTTGTTTTTATTATTTTTTTCCATAAATCTACTTCAACTTGATTATCTGGGCCAAACCAGGATAGAATATTTATTTCCCACAGAATAAATCCAGTTAATACCTAATTTATATGTCCCCAGATAAAATACTTTATATATATATATATATATATACATATATATATATATATATTAAGTGATTGGATAGACCCAGAATTAAAGTATTTGGAGAGCCATGTGAATTATGGGAAGTGCACATTTTCATAAGTAAGCTGGATGGGAACACAGCCTCTTTTATCCTTCCACAAGTCAGGCATGGTAGCTTTGAGGCCACGGGAAGAGCTGAGCAGTTGCCTCAGGGATGATACTGCCTGCAGAGCCTGAAATAGTCCCTGTGTTTCCTTAATCACTTACTTATTCATCGACAAAGCCACATTGTTAGTGCATTTCACAGCTTGATTTCATGTCTTTGGCTTGATCAAATTCAAGATATATTTAAATACTTATACTTAAAGATATCAAATGCCTACATGAGGTAATGCTGAAACACATCAATAAGAAAACAGTTGCATTTAATGGAGCTCCTAAGAGGTTACCTGTTCCAATTATCGCTCTGTTTCTCAGTCAATCTCTAGACAAACTCAAGAGCCCCCGTGAACCTTCTGCTCTTCTTGCCCTTTCATCAGAGCACACAAAGGACAAAAAGGCAAATATTTGGAAGAGTTTGGAGAATATTGTTCAAGAAATGGAAAATAAAGATGAGAACTCATAATTATTGTGTACTCCACTTTTAATCCTAAAAACATTGTCAAGTTCATGTTTTACAAATGAGCCCAGATGTATCAACTTTGTGTAGCATTATCTATTCTGTAATATGAAGTGTCTCAGATGATTAGAATTATCAGAACTTATGTAGGATCTTTTCAAAGTTCTGGATGTATATGTTCCCATGGAAGTATGATGGTGCCTTTGTATCAAAAACACCATATATATAGAAATGGACATGTCCAACAAGAGGGAAAAATATAGGATCTGACAATTATAGGTTAACATGAATTTGAGAATTCATAATTTACTTCCAGAAATCCTATTTCCTTGAATAGCTGATATACCTTTATTTATATCAAAGGGAATAATCTCACTGCCCAGTTCTAAAAGACAAGATTTAACTGATATAATTGGCTCAAATTCCAAACCATTCTCGGGGTTTCCAAGGAAGAAAAACTTAGAATGGGGACTATGGACAATATTCAGATGGGCAGTGTTCACTTTCAGCAGTACAATAATTCTACAGCACGGGTAAAAGGCACACGTAGTTGTCAGTCAATTGGCTTTTACCCATCTAGGATCTCTAGTGGAGAGGTGGGTGACATTTTCCCTGTGTTGCTACAGAGAAAATTAGTGAATATTGAACAGCCTTTTAAAGAGTAACACAAGTGACTAACACAGCCTCATTTTAAAGCCAGATATCATGACTCTGAACTTAAATGACTGGGGACACATTTTCAAAAAAATACATCAATCTCAAGAAAAATTAACTATAATTTCTCATAGAGATTAACAGAATTTAAACTCCGATTTAAGGAATGTTCATTTTAATAAATTTGATTTGTCAAAATTAAAATTTAGATTTATTTTTGGGACATTCTTGTATTAAATTAGAAATGTGACAAAAATGACATTAGCTGTTCACATACCTATATGTGCATGTGTTCTCTCTAGCCAATTATAGAAAAGAAACTCAATTAGCACATTCACTTGTTTTGAAATCCATAACTAAAAACATGGAAATATAGATAAACACAATATTTAAAAGTGAGCATTTTCTTCTGGTTATTTTTGTTAAATTTTAAGATACATTATTTTTTTCTTAGTGGCTTAGCATATGTGTCTATTTCAAGTTAGATTTGAATAATGAGGAAATTATGTGTAATCTGTGTTCACTGTCTCTTAGAAAAGCATTTCTTATTTTGCTTGTTCATAATTTGTATTCTGTATGTAAAGTATAGGCACATATTATTCTCATCTCCAGATTTTCTATAAGTAAAAAGAAAAGAAAACATACTGCTGTGTGGACTGTGAAACACTCACATCCCTTTTTCCAGTTCTTTACACATTTTGACTTAATTTTTTTGAAAACTTTATTTGGAAATGAAGTAAATTTACACAGAAGATTTAACTTTGTGTGTGAAAGATGGGGGGTGCTGGTACTGTGGAACTTTATTTATTTACTCAGAGAATCACTGCACTGCCCTTTAAGACATGGAAATTGAAAAGATGCACTGCTTTTTACCAGAGCAGAATCCATTTGTTTCAAAATATTACACAATTTGGATTGAGATTTGAGATTTCAGATACATTTTCCATGTCTAAAATTCGCATTTTTACTTAAATTTTAATGATAAGCTGATATAAAACTAAAAATCAGGTATCCTAATATGTGATATATTATAATAAGTGCATATCCAGTGTGCCACCAAAATATAGCTTCTTATACACCAAGCCCTTGGGAGACTGTGGTTCAGTGGGAGTAAAGAGTGTCTACAGTATTTGAAGAAAACCTCCGATCTACCACTTTTCTCCAACCACATTCTCTTAAGTTCTTTCAGCTTGGATAGTTTCTCACCTTTGTAAACCTGGGGTTACCCTGATCATTTTGGAGAAGAGTCAAAGATAACTAAGTTCACATAAGTTCTGGCTTTTGCATGTGATGCCTTCACTCTCCTCATAGGAAGAAATACAGGTATTTGCAGTCAGTATCTTGACACCTTAGTTCTGCTATTGTTATGGGGACAGCTACCTTGAGTATTGTAAAAACTGTTCTTGAGAGAATGTATGTGAAGATAAAAAAAAAATAAATAAATAGCGTTATAACTCAAAGTTTCAGGTCAATCTAGTTTAATACTGACATCTCCTAATGTCACCTTTCTCCAGGACACATTTTCTCCATAAGACTGAAAAAATTAAGATTACATAAATGGATTTTGAAAGACATAACCCTGCTTTAAAGTTGGGAAGTCAATTATATTTGAATATTAGATTCAAATATCCTGTCAACAGACTGTTAACCTTACTCTTTTATACTACTTGGGCATAACCTTAGAATAGATCAGGAAAAGTGCAGTTTGGCTTGTGTTTGGGCCAAGAAAGGATATGATTATAATTATTTAAAACCATAGCCATTTTGTAAATCTACAGCATTAAGTCAAATGATGATGCCAGAACACCTGTTTAGCCAAGCTACATTTTTTGACTCTAAGCTAGACAATGCTGAAAGGTGAAGCACAGTGACTGAGTAAGACACAGAGGTTTAGAGACAATGTTGAGAAGCAGCAGAAAAAAGAACTGAATGGTCAATGCTGTGATGAAGTTGTAGGAAACTGGGGCTTAAAACCAAGGGATTATATCACATGTACATAGTACAAGCAAAGATCTCTACAGGTTTTATGAAGAGACAAGACTTATTAAGCCACAAGGGAACCAGACAAAAGAAAACATTGTATGTCCTACTTGCAGTTCATAGTAGGGTCAGGGGAACTTCCTCCCAGCTTTCAGGAGTGTTGGGCACTGGTCAAAACATTCAGATTTGTAGGAATTTAAAATTGTTTAAAATTGTTTACATGGTATCGAAGAAAGTGAAGCTAGGATGAGATGGCGCAGAGAATTTGATCAATGAACAAACTGATCTTATCTACTGGCTGAAAATGGTGGTGAACACCGGGTAGCTAAATTTCCAATAGCAAAGATGGCTAGTTGGTCAGCCTTTGTTCACAGGAAGGAACAAAACATGATAGTTTTGGTCATTGTTCCTTTATATCATATATTATGGGTATATGGGATATAGTCACATCCAATAAGAAGAGGCTTTTTTCATTCTTCACCCAGATAATTTTTCTGCTTCTAGATTTCTGCATGTTTAGTGGAGGGATCTGGGAATGCCTGTGTTGCCAAGGTTTAAACAGAGAGGGAGGCTTTCTTCATGGCAGTGCTGTTGTCTAGAGACAGGTTATAGAAGGGAGGTAGGGAGGAAGTCTGAGACCAGGAGTGACAGAGGGCCTCTTAAAAGAATGAAATGACTGCTGAAAGCTGGGACAGTTTGTCTTCTATTTTAAAGTCTCAAATGAGACTCTGTGTCAGTCTCAGCCAAATTCCTTGAAATACTGTCAAATGTTTCAGGAAGCTGTGAGGGATCTTTTATTGCATCCTTTCAGATCCTCCACACTCTCTGGAAGTGGGCTTTAAACTGCTTGTCGTCTTTTTCCTCACAGCACAAACTCAGAACCCTAAGAACATTTTTTTTAGTTCTAAGCAGGTACAAAGATTATTTTTGAAGTATAGAAGTAAAGATATACTTTTTTTTTGAGAAATTTTGGAGGACTTATGTCTAACAGTGCAATTTAAACTTTTAAGAACTTTGTAATATATTCAACTTATGTGACTTCAGGCTGTCAATTTTATTTTTTAAAAACTGAGGCTTTCAATTTGCCTAGAAATGTCTTTAGACATCATGTACCATTTTCACTATTACGTGGCCTTTTAAAAATAAAAGAGAAGAGTAAAATTCTCCCTCAGTTTTTATGTCTCCTTTCATTTTTATTTTTTTCTTCTCCATGGATTATGTTGCACTAACCCTGACTGAAGGGACCATCTCAACCCTGGAAATTGAAATGAGACTGACTACTGCTGCTGTTGAGGGTTGGGTTTCCTTCCCTTCTGTTTCCATTATAACACTAACTTCCTGTTCGCTATGCTCTTATTGCTGCTTTCTTTCCCAAATGGACAATGTTCTTCTATTAATGTGTAAATATCTGTTCCCATTTATATTCATGCAGATAGGCACAAATAAATTATATCTACTCCAATTGAGAGCTTTCTTCTTTGATATGATTGCTTAAAAAGGTGGGCTATATATCCAGTCTCATTTCTTTTGGGGTACTTCACTTCTTGTTGTGATCTGATGTTATGGAGACATGTTTACCTGCTGGCTCTCCTTGATAGTCTGCTGACATGATGATAAAATTTGGCAGAAAATATCTGCCTACACAGCATCACAACAATCCCCTTTGAAGTATGTTGAAAATGCCCTCACAATGTCCCTCACTGAGGGAGGGAGTGTGGAGCTGGAGATGTGGTGCTGATCCTCATAGGGACAGGACCATGCTGCCTTCACTTCAACAGTCCCGTGCTGACCCTCATTCTGCTGGTCGAGCTATCTTTCTGAGAGAAGGATGCACTCAGAATTTTGAAGTTCCATGTAGCTTTGAGACACGGAAGAGTTGGGCACTGTATGCTTACGCCGTGAGGCTGTACTCTGCCCTGGGGTATACATCTTCAGACAAGAAAGAGGAATGATATTTGGTCCTAATGTTGCTCATTTTTGTCTTGGTATTATCCTACATCTGTGAAAGAGAAGATGACAGAATTTTCATGTGGTCTTTGCTGGGCCTACATTGGCCACTTGCACTCTAACAGTGAGTTACATTAGCAACTTTGACCGTGTTGATGGGTTTGATAAGAAATACATCATGTGAAGTATTTTATGCAAGAACAAAATTGTTTAGTAACAATAACAGAAGATCTGAATCCAATAGCCTTTTATAATGTTTTCCTGTAGTGGAACATGAAGCAGGCAGAGGGGGTCACAGATATAATCTTTCCTTGGAGCAAAACTAATGCAATGCCTTGGACATGATTATATAGACTCTGAAGGATATGGAGAACTTTTATCCCCAAAGAAATAAAAATCTTTTTCATTAGCTGATGGATTGTCCTTGTAATTGCATCATGGGAATTGTTTCCCTTAAGTCTACTCAGGAAATTAAACTTTGCTCTGTAAATAGAGTATAGAATTAAAATCTTCTTAGTATGAGAGCAAGCAAGGGTCACCAACTCCAGTACTATTGGTGTCTAGCTAAGGAAGGAGGGGCAACCTAGTCTACTAAGTCTCTCTATTTCCAATGGAGGGTGGGGGAAGTACTAGTAGTTCACACCTTAGTACAAATTATTTTAACAGAACTAAAATACTGAAAAGGAAAGAGTTTAATACTATGTTTAACATTATGATCATATGGCTGGCTTAGAGAGTGTGAGAACTTGAGTCCATAACTGCCTCCTTCTAAAATTTGTGTGATCTTTGTGCTAGACCATAGTGTTCTTTTTAAAAGATGCTTAGCTATTCTCTTCTCTACCCAGTTCATCCACTGAGTTTCATGTTTTACTAAAGTTTGATTCCTGGTAGAATATTAACATGTAAAACTTAGTGTTCCCTTTCCCCACAGTCCCTAAAAATATTTAGTTTCTTTTCCACTGTTTGTGTCAAAGATGGGTGGATGTGGGTGTTTTTGTCCCAGGATGATGTCTAAAGTCTTCAGATATGTTGGCAAGCACTTTGGGTTGCCAAACCATTTTACAGCCTTTAAATTCAAATAGTTGAAATAATAGTTAAAAAAAATGGACATGGTATTTTCAGTGTCACTAATACAGAGAAAGTTAGTGGGCATTATATTCTTCAGCAGTGAACTTTAAGAACATCTCTGCTACTTTAGATTTATTAAGCATCTGATAAAGTGCTATGTGATACATTAATAGTTGATAAGCTTCTGTCTCTTATGTGTACCAACTTTATGACTGTTTATAAAGACATCAGGAAAAACTCAACCTGTCTCTCCTTAAAATTCAGATCATCTTGCAGCTGCCATGAATTCAACTAACATAACACCCTTTTTTGTTATTTCCATCACAGAGCAAACAGTACCTGGTTTTTAAGGGCATTTTAAATTTCCCCTTTTTGACAACATTGTATTTCTTTTTTTTTCTTCTTTATTAAATATTAAGAATGTCCACCCTGCTAAGACTGTCTTTGATAATTATTAACTGCTTGAAAAGGTCTTTGAAAGCTTCAAATACTAAAAAAATTGTAAACCATCTTCTCTTCCAGTGCCTGACATTTCTCTCCTAGGAAGATGTCTTCTGAGCATAGACATCATTAAAACCTGAAGAATTAGAATTGGTACATAAGAAAGTTACATTATTGCCTCTGGCCTAGCTTGGCAGATAGGAATGATGTAAAACTCAAGAAGCCTAAAGTTCTGCTTCATTAGAAAGAAATGCCACCAAGAGCACTCTGTTCGTTCTTTTATGAGAGGATATAATAAGTATAGGAGTTACTGGTCAGCGGTGCCTTGTTACCGAGACTAAATTACTATGGAAGGTCCATCCTCACTATGAGACACTTCTATAAATTGCTGCATCTCCTTTAAGTTTACTCATGATATCTCCTGCATCTAGAAATTTACAGAGTATTTCTTCAAAGTTAAGGACACACATCTACTTTCCCATTCTTCCATCTTTTGATCTTCAAGGTGACTGGTATTCTGTATCTTTTATCTAGAGAAGTGAGAGTGACAGTGAAACAAGTAGTGTCCTAGAGAATGTGTAAGTTAGCATTGTGTTAATTTTACCTTTGGCCTTTTTTCTGTCAGCTAACTAGAGATCAAAGAGAATGCAGTACTTCTATATAAAATATTGACAAATGTATTTTAGTCAAAACTATATAGCTGAGTGTATGAAAGTGAATCATATATATCTAGTAAGATGGGAGAATAAATATTAATGCTGAGGCTGGATTGATTGCAGTGGAAATATTACGCCTATTTATTAATTTATGGTTTGGAACTGTACATTGTTATATCAGAATGTCTTTGCAACATACCTTACCATCCATTCAAGCTCTTTTGATGGAATAAAAAAATAGTGCTATGAAAATTAGTTATATAATAGATTTGAAGAGCAACACAGAAATTTTGTCTCTATAAGCCTTATAAATTTACTTTTAGTAATTCATATTAAAGAAGAATTAATATTAACATATTAACAATAGAAACAAATCATAAAAGAAGAGTTCTGGGTAATTTATTACACATTACATTTGAAATCATCTGAATGTTTGAAAGGGCACATAGTGATTTCTGCCCATCATTTCACACCCACTAATATAACACCACCTGCTTATGCTGGTTAAATGCTGTCTATAGACTGTTGGCCCTTAAGCTAGGCAGAAGCAGATTACTGGTGATATCTTTGACACTTAGTGGGCTTGGCAAAGTTAAGGGCCATTAGTATTGATGTTGTAATTGAAGTTATATTTTGAAAATGCTTTGCTTGTAAATGACCAGAAGGGAATGAAGAGAAATAAAAATGACTTGTTTTGTTGACATGAGATGATTGTGCATAATTATCTTTGTTTCATTTTCAATTCAGCTAACATAATTTTAATGCCTCTACAGACATTTTAGTGAAATCTATTGGCAAACTGAAGGGTTGTTTCTAGGTTTATTAATTCATCTAAAGAACTAATGTAAAAGTACAGATGGCCAGCACCAAGCAGCCTTAACTCAAGGCCTTAAGAGTCACTATTTGGCTTCACTGTCACAAAGCACTTCCTTCTGCCAGTAGAATAGGCAAATGTTCCTCCTTCCTCATCCCCAAGATGATTAATACTCATTACCATTTTGAAATGACTAGCAGGTATATTTTGTTATGTCAGTTGGTCATGAGGTCAGGTATTCCTCAGGGAATGAGTCAAGACCAGTGGGTTCAGATTGGGAAAGAGGGGCTGTGTAGTTAAGTTAAAGAAACGTGTAAAATAATGTTATTTGTCATCCGGGAAAAGAACAGCTGAGAAAACTTTAATATAACTTGAGTAGTGAAGTAAGATATTCACTACTTTCTTGGAAGTAAGCTGCATCTGTGGATTTATGTGTCTTGTCAGAAATCATAGGACTGTCTCAGACAGAAGTATCTCATGCTGAGAATTTTCTCCTGAACAAAATCAATGCAAATGTGTATGTGTGTGTGTGTTTGTGTGTGTGTATACTTTGCCAAGTAAAACCTCAGTCTCCTAGAAATTACTTTCTTTTTTTTTCTTTTTTTTTCCTTCTTTATTTTGTATTTATCAAAAAAAAACACAGTAAAAAAAAGAATTTAAAATGTGGAAGGGTTAACAATAACTATACAGAGGATAAGAATCATAAGCATGGCTTATCAAGGGTGGAAATACAAATAAGATTGCTACACCTATATTTTCTTTGTGTTCATATTTCCCTCTGAATTTTTTTTTTCCATCCCTGTATATCCTTATTCAAGGTCTTTTCCCCCTCCCAACACATCTGGTCATTTTTTCCTCTGCAACTCCCCATCCCCTCCCTGGGCAGGGAGCAGACAGTCCTATGGTCCCCCTGACCCAATAATGCTTAGATCAGTCTCCACTTCTGGCCAAATCCAGTTCTTTCCCTCCT
>PVIH01006449.1:0-111082 GCA_004025045.1 Sigmodon hispidus | reverse complement strand
TAGGGAAGCCTGGCGTGTGATTGGTGCCCATCAAATGCCTCATTAACATATGGCTGGTGATTGGTTCAAAGTGATACTCATTAGCATATGGCTGGTGATTGGCCCAAAATAATGGCTCATTAACATATTTGAGGATGGCATCGGATAGGTCCTTTCTCAATGCCTAATTAGCATAAGCACATCGGATTGGTCACTACTCAATGCCTAATTAGCATAAGCGGCAATAGAATGTTCCAGCAAGTTGTGCAAAGGCAAACCGCGCCCTACAGACATTTATCTATGTATTTGTGTTCCATGGCATGCATGTGGAAGACAGAGGAAAAGTCAGGTCTTCCCACCACTTGGATCGCAGAAATTGGACTCAGGTTGTCAGGCTTGGCATTACCTGCTTGGACATCCCATAGCCCCAAAGTTATTTTGATAAAGGCAATAACCTCTGGCAAGGTCTTCATACATATGTAGGTGACTGTCCTCTGAGACAAGCAGCTGCCATCTGGGGAGTTCAGTGTTTCCTCTGTAAAAGAATCATCTTAGTTGGGTTTGTTGACTGTTTACAGGCCCTCATGGAGGGGTAGGAAGGGCCACAGACCCTCACTTGGGTACGAAGCTGCTCCCTACCACCTGCTGTATGCACCTCTGCCTCAACTGCAGGTGACCTGAAGGATGGGCTAGAGTATATAGGCCATGGAAGAGGGAAGTTGTCATCCATGGTGAGGAAAGGCGTTTGGGATGAGGACTGTTATAGGAAGAATACTCACATCCTGTAAGTAATCTCTCACCTCTGCTCTGTAAGGAAGGTACCCCAGAGGAAAGTTGGGTGTTAATGGAATCTTAGGAGGAGGCATAGACATCATTTATGTTTTGTCCTGGGAAGGGATTTCAGGTACATTAAGAAATGCAGTATCCTGCTGCTTTCAGACAGTCTCCAAAGCAGCACGATAATGAACACACTCTGTCTGTTCTTCACCTGACCCAGTCAAGCCTGTGGGATCCGCTGCTTGTTGATCATGCAGCAGTTTGCTTGTCTGCAGTCTATTTAGGATGACATAGTGATCAAGCTTATTGCTCTACGAGGCATCACTTAAATGCTATCTGGGCTGCCTCCAGAGTAATGACACTCTGATACACAGATCAGATGATTCTAATCCACAGCTCTCCCTAGATGACCTAATAGGCTTCAGATATCCACAACTGCTTATTCAAGGAGAGCTTCTTTGTCTCAGTTAAGGCCTCGTGTCTGTAACAAAATACCCTGGCTAAGGAGAGCGAAAGAATTATTTTGGCTTACATTTTGAGGGTACAGACCAATATGGCAGGAAAGGCATAAAGGCAGGAGCTTAGGGCAACTGGTTTCATCTTATCCATAGTCAGTTTTGATGAATACTGGAGCTATTCCTCGGGGCTCAATGTCCAGGATCAAACTCAGGTTATCCAGTCTAGCAGAAATAACCTTTACCCACTGAGGCATCTCATTGGTTCTCACTTATTTAATTTTTTGCTGTCTTATTTTTTGAGAGTGTCTCTCACAGATCTCACAGAACCTGAGGGGCTTATTAATTTAGCTAGATTGGATGGCTAGCGAATCCCACTATGCCCCAGGTATCCTCCTTTTCACCCACCCATTCTACAGTGCTGGGGCCAAAAGGCTCAAGTGGAGTGCCCGGAGTTGAACTCAAGTCCTAATGCTTGCTTGGCAAACACCTTACTGACTGAGCCACCTCTCCAGCCCCATTGCCAGCTCTTAATTTCAGGGGTTTTGTGTCGGCTTCAGTTTGGAAAGAGGCAGAAACTTCCTGTTCCACTTTGGGTTCCATCTTCGTAAAAGGTTGTAGTTCTTTTTATGAGAGCATTAATTCTGCTTGTGAGGATTCTCCCTTCTGGACCTAGTTCTCTATCTGAATTCTCCACCTGGTGATATCACACTGTGGGGTTAGGATGCTGATGTACCAATTTAATGGATTCCAATCAATTCATGACTTTTTTTCCTTTGCCAATTATAGCACTGCCAGGCACCTAGCTAAGAACTAGCAGACTTTCTGACTGTGGAGGCACATGTCTATAATTCCAGTGCTCAGAAATGGAGATGAGGGAGCGGGAGCGGGAATCCTTACGTGAGTGGCACAGTACGCTTTATTGGGATTACCTTTGAAAAATGGGTGAGGGAATCAAAAATAGCTCAAAGACAACTGCATCACCCCAGCATGGGTGGCATCTCGAAAATGATGGGAATCTGGAGCACACTGCACAGCCTGCAGGCAGTTCACCAGGGTAGAGTAGAGGCTCATAGATTGAGCCTTTTCCATGCAGCTCAGTGTAGGGCCCACAGGGACTCCATAGGTAAGTACACCTGTCTATACTTGCCCCTCCCCCTTGCTTGGTATAAAAAGCCCAGGGGAAATAAAATTGGGGCACCTGAGTATTCACATGGTGCCCTCCCGGTCTCTGTAATTTCTCATCCACACACCCCTCCACCAAGGACCATTTGGACTCAGCAGCTCAGCTTCTCTCTGTTTCTTCTGGACTGCTTGGCTGCTCTCTGTTTCTTGTAGGCTGCTTAGTGTGTCTGAGAGTGTCACTCAGTAGCTCTTACCATTCGGATTACAGGAAATTCTCACACCCCTTCCAGCCTGTGAGGACGTGGTAAGTTACAAAGCAGGAAGCAGCCTTCTCCACTCACCAGGTCTGCTTGCATCTTCATCTTCAACTTCACAGAATTACGATAAATGTGTTCGTAATCTTGAGACTCTCAGGCTAGGACATCCATCTCATTCCTTCTCCTCCCCACTGGTTGCCGTGATAAAAATACCCTGATTCTGAGTAGATGATAAAATCCTTTGCTGAGGATGCAGCATATGTTGCTTTATAGAACATAGAGAAATCAAGTTGAAATGGACCTGAAAACATCCTCCTTGCTGGCTAGCTTTCACAGAGCTGCAGGTTGCTAGACAGATTGCTGGGGAAGAAAAGGCAACAATTGTCTTACCCAGTTGGAAACCCTGCATGTTACAATGCCCACCTGCCAGGCAAAATGTGCCTAATGTTATATGAAGGTTATGAGAGTAACTGATTGATTTAGAGGCATGCTCCACAGGAGAGAATTCATGTGTGGCACTGTAAACCTGGCTCTGGAGGCCATAGACCCTAGGAGGGGGAACATGTTGTATTGCTAAATATAGTCAAACTTCTTTATACATATTTATGCTTCTGCCTATAGATCAGTGTTTCCCTCAGCCATGACCAGAAAGACTTCTTTCTGCAGGAGGCAGCAGTGGGCAAAGTGAGGAACAGTTAATACAGCGAGTTCTAATGAGTAAGTGTAAGTGACTATTAAATGCTCATTCTTGGGGCTGGAGAGATGGCTCAGTGGTTAAGAGCACCGTCTGCTCTTCCAGAGGACCCGGGTTCGATTCCCAGCACCCACATGGCAGCTAACAACTGTCTGTAGTTCCAGTTCCAGGCAAACACCAAGGCAGATAAATAAAATAAATAAATAAAGTTTAAAAAAAAAATATGTTTAAATGCTCATTCTTAAATGGGACATCTATATTAGTGCCCCACCCTAAGACTTAGGGGATACTGTAGAAGAAAGCACAGGAAGAATGTAAAAGCTGAAAGATGGGAAAGAGTGTAGTGAAATGTCTCTGGACATACCATGGCCATAGATACCTATATGAGACTTGCACAAGGTGAAGTCAACAAGATCAGCCAACATTCCATTAGGCAATAATAACCAGACTGGGCTCAGTGGGAAAGAGGAAGAATGGGGGCATGAAGGAGGGAAGGGGCATGTGAAAGGTTCCTAAGGAAGTGGAGGGGACTTTACAGTATGTTTGATATTCAACGACACATTACTGTCTACAATGACTTTTGTTCTATAATTATGTATTCCCCGGGTTTGATTGTGAATTCATTGTTTCTTTATTTGAGAAAGGATCTTGCTATGTAGCCCTGGAATAAATGTATAGACCAAGCTGGCTTTGAACTCACAGAAACCCACTTGCCTTTACCTCTTGAGTGCTGTGATTAAAAGTGTATACCACTATTCCTGGCTGAAGCTCGATTTTTTTTTTTTTCTTAACGGGATTGGAAATATATACCCTATCAATGTATTCACATTCTTTTCCTCTCTCCTTTCTCTAGTCAATCTATGTCTATTGTTCTTTTCATTCATTCACAAACAATTATTATTAACCATCAAGTGCCTCTAGGTTAAATTTTATGAGCTTTGTCTGAGACATCTTCAAAGTATTTCTTCCAGGTGTGTACATTTATTTTGTAAAGCTGCTGTAAGAGACATTCTCATACTAGAGGACCAAAGCAGAACAAACTTATACTATAAGAGGTAGAGAGAGGCAGGTGGGTCTCTGTGAGTTCAAAGCCAGCTTGGTCTACATGTTCATTCCAGGGCTACATAGTGAGACCCTTTCTCAAGCTTCTGGAGACTTGTGCTTTGTTGTTTCACTTGTTCTCAAAAAGAAGCACCGTGGGCAGAAGACAGGAGAAGCCCAGGCTCTGGGGTTCTGGTCAGTTAACCTAACAAGAAACTTCTTCACAGACATGTCCAAGGCTTGTTTTCATGGTGATTCTGAGTTCTTTCAAGTTGATAATCAATATTAACCATCATAGTAGGTCAGCTCATTATAGCAGAATTGTCATAAATGAGCTCAGGACCTCATAAAGGAGACCCCAGAGAGCTGCCAAGATGGTTTCATAGGTAAGGGTGCTTGCCACCAAGCTGGCAACCTGAGTTCCACCCATGGAAACCACGTGGAAGAAAGAGACAAGAGAGTCCTGCGAGGTATCCACTGACTTCCATATACCTGCTGTGCACATAAGTATATCCTCTCTCTCTCTCTCTCTCTCTGTCTCTGTCTCTCTGTCTCTCTCTCCCTCTCTCTCTCTCTCTCCCTTCACACACACAGACATACACTAAATCAACAAATCAGTCAATAATAAAAAGGCCCCTGAGTTGGTCACAGTGGCACATGTCATCCTAGAACTCGG
Organism: Sigmodon hispidus; assembly: GCA_004025045.1. Taxonomy (NCBI): domain Eukaryota; kingdom Metazoa; phylum Chordata; class Mammalia; order Rodentia; family Cricetidae; genus Sigmodon; species Sigmodon hispidus. Next base: position 106,078 of record PVIH01006449.1, on the reverse strand, counting down.
GAGATGAAAGCAGCAGAATTGTGAGTTAAGGTAACCCTTGGCCATGTAGTGAGTTGATGGGCAGCCCTGAGGCTGTCAGGGTTCTGACCCACTTCCCCTAGTCCTGGCCAATTAGCAATAACCTGGCTCACCCAGTGTCCTGACATCAAGCAGTTCTTAAGAAGCCAATTCTCCCTTCATTCTCTAATCCCCCCACCCCCCGCCAGAGGTTGTGCATCCCTCACCCCCCCACACACACCTCTTTCTCTGACCCCCTCTCCTTTCTCTTCCTTTCTCTTTTTCCTCTCCTACCCCTCATTCTACTAGAGTCTCCATGTGAGTGCAGCCTGAGTATCTCTTTTCTTGGCTCATACCCACTCGAACCACTGGGCCACCTGCCTGCATGGGGCCATATCTGCCAGGTATAGGTATGATCAAGATCATAACACAACAGAAACACTGTTTCAGAAAAACTCCAGGGACTGAGGAGACAGATAACTCAACATTTAAAAGAGTAGAGGGCATGAGGTACCTACACTCACAAATAAACACCAGGGAAACCAGGAATGTAAAACAGAGGGTAGGGGTGTTATCATCAATGGAGGAAATAAAATACCTGCTTTCCACCCAGAAATCTAGGACTGGATGTTGTTAATGACCTGGTGACCTTTCCTATCTGCAGAACCAGATCAAATCCCCCAGAATATTTATTCCAGACTCCTTGTCTTTTGCTCTCAGTCAAGAGAAGCCATCCATAGGGGAGATGTCACATGTACTTTATAACCTGCTAACCTCTATACTAACATGGTCAGAGACCACACCAGATCTTAGGCCTTTAAGGTGTAGAACCCATATTCATGGTCGCATGTACCAGAGTTTCTATATAGTCACCCCTTAGGCTTTACTGTGCGCCTAGAATTGGTGTGATATTTCCTGGAAACTTTTTTCTAAAAGTGTACTGTGTTTAAATATGCTGGCAATAAACCACTACCTGGTATCATACTCTCTAGAAGTTTAATTTAGACTAACCTAGTTGGGCTGAACCAAGTTTTCATTCTCAATTCTTTTTAGTTCATTTCCTTGCCTGCTGTGATGTGCAGGGACCCCAGGAAAAAACATATACTGTGTTTCAGAAAATCTAAGCTCAATTTCCAGCACTCACATCAGGGGCTCACAACTGCCTGTAATTCTAGTTCCAGGGAGTCTAACTCCCTTTTCTGGCATCTGCAGGCACTTCACTCACATACACAAACCCACACACATATGTATGTAGTTTAAAATATTGGGTTTTGGGGCTGGAGAGATGGCTCAGCGGTTAAGAGCACCGTCTGCTCTTCCAGAGGACCCGGGTTTGATTCCCAGCACCCACATGGCAGCTAACAACTGTCTGTAGCTCCAGTTCCAGGCAAACACCAACACAAATAAATAAATAAATAAAGTTTTTTTTAAAAAAAATTATTGGGTTTTTTTTAACAGCATAGACATTTAATTGAAAATTAGCATTGTTTAAAAAAATATTAGTGCATATTTATAAAGTAGCCAGTTACATAACGACATTAAAATTTCTCCCCCCTTTTCTCCATCCAGCCCCTCCCATGTCCTCTCAAATTAATAGCCTCTTTTTCTTTATTAGTGTTACACATATATGTATGTGTATATATAAATATAAACGCAACCTGCTGAGTCTATTTTTGTTGTTCGTGTGTATGTGTTTTCAAGGCTGAACACTGCAATGGACAACCAGACAGAAAGCTCATCCCTCAGAGAGGCTAATTTTCATTCTCCCAGCAGTCATAATTTGTCTGGAGTTCTTTGTCTAGGGGTAGGATCCCATGAAAATGTTCCCCTTACCCATTAATATGCCATTGATACTGCCATTGTTCCAGTCTTGTGTCATTCCTAAGAGAGACTATTTCACAGCAGACTTTCTGGGATCTTACATTCTTTCCACTCCCTCTTTGGCAATGTTCCCTGAGCCTGATGCAGGAGCTGTGATGCAGATGGACTTATTGGTTTCCTGTGATGATCTGTAAAGCTGTAAGGAGCTGAGTTCTTGATGAGGAGCTGCACTCATATCTGAGGACTGGAGCTGTGAACCACAGATGAAAGAGACCATGTGACCTTTGTCTTTTGGGTCTGGGTTACTTCACTCAATATACTTTTTCTAATTTCATTAATTTACCATTGACTTTAGTGATTTGTCTTTTTACTTATAGTTGAATAGTATTCCATTTATGTATGTACACATTTTCTTATCTATTCACCTGTTGAAGGATATTTAAGTCACTTCTATTTTCTAGCTATTGTTAAGTCCTTTGGGCATATACCCAAGAGATATGGCATATATATATATATATATATATGTTTTTGAGGATTCTCCAAACAGATTTCCATAGTAGCTATACCAGTTTGTGTTCCCACCAACACTGGTGAGGTTCCTTCCTCTTCACAGCCTCAGCAGCATTCAATGCCAGTTGGTTGCTGATCTCAGCCATCCTGACTGAGGGGAGATAAAAATCTCAAACTGTTTTAATTTGCATTACCCAGATTTCTAAGGATGACAAACACTTCTGTATTATTTCTCAGCCATTTTTATTGAAAACTCTGTTTAGATCCCTATCCCATGTTTTAATTAGGTCATTTTTTTCCTTGATTATTCTTCTTAGTTCTTTACACATTTGAAATATTAATCTTTTGTCAGCTGGCAAAGGTTCCCTCTCAGTCTATGGGCTTCCTCATCAATCTATTTTTTTCCTTCACTGTGCAGAAGGCTTTTAGTTTTAGGAGATGCTAGATGTCAACTGTTGGCCTCAGTTCCTTAACAAATAGAGTCCCATTCAGAAAGTCCTGTCCTACAGCTATACTCTGTACAACCATGTTTCCTTCTAGCAATATTAGTGTTTCAGGTTTCAAATTGAGATCTTTTTCCATTTGGAGCTAATTTTTATATGGGGTTATAGATAGAGATCTGATCTGATTCTTCTGCATGTGGGAGTCCAGTTTTCCTGGCAGTGTTTGTTGAAGATGCTGACTTTGCTCCATGGTGCGTTATTGCTCTCCTTGCCAATCAGATGAGTACAGTTATAAGTAGCCATGTGTAGCTAGCCTTTCTCTGTCCCAACAGCTAGTTCCCAAATAAAGGACACGGAGACTTCTTATTAATTATGAAAGCTCAGCTGATAGCTTAGGCTTGTTTCTAACTTGCCCTTATAACGTAAACTAATTAATTTCTTCTCATTCATGTGCTGTCCCAAGGCTCATTTAACCTCAGCTCACTCTGTGCTCATGGCTTCTCCTTGCATCTCCACTTTTCTTCTTTATAACGTTCTCTCTTCCCCCCAACTCCTGCCTGGCTTTGTTTAGTTTTTTATTAAACCAATCTGAGTGACAAATCTTCATAGTGTACAAAGATTATTCCACAACAGTCATGTTTGAGCCTTCTATTTTTTTTGGGGGGGAAGTCTTTTTTTTTTTTAAAGAGAGACCCTGAAGTACTCCTTGACCCCTTCTAGCCATTGAAGACATAGTAACAAGAAGTAAATGGAGTACCAGAAAACAGAAACACCAGATGCCAGGTGCATTCCAGTCCTGGGATATGGAGATGTTTGGTTGTATGTGTGTGCTTGAAGTTACATGTGTCCTGTGATCTCACACATTTACAGGATGGTGTCACTGCTGTCATGTCCCATTACTATTACAGAAGAGTTTCATTTCATCCTGTGAAATTCTTCCCTCAGAATAGGCAAGGAACACAGCCCCCACTGAAAGCACCGAGTTACGGCAGTATTTGTCACCTGAGAAGGACAGAGAAGATAACAGGCCAAAGATCATCTAGAAAGGCCGAAGTGGCATCTCCAAGATGGACCCTAACTCTAACCCTAACCTTAATCCACCTATGAGCAAAGACACCAGAGACTACTCTACCTCAGAACTGGGGTAGCTAGCTATGTCACAAGGACCCATAGCACAATGTCTGAGGCTCTATCCCAGGCATACACTATTTGCACATGTTCCTTTGTAATCCGGAAAAATCTCACCTTGACAATGGAAGACAGAGACACCATTCCATTTAACAGGGGAGGAAACAGAAACTCCCATATGGTGACAGTGCAAGTCCCTGTACTGGGTATGAATTGTAGAGGAATATCTTGACAGAAATTAGGATCACCAGAGAGACAGGTTTATGAGAAAGTCTAGGGAGAATTGTCTTGATTAGTTGAGGTAGGAAAGCACTGTGGGTGGCACCATTCCCTAGGTAAGGAATCCCGGATTGTATGAAGAGGAGACAGTGAGCTGATTACTAGTATACATTCATTCTCTGCTTTCTACTTGTGCCTGCACATGTACTGGGACTGCTTCAGGCTCTTGCTACTAAAATATACAGCACAGCTCCAGCCCGCACTCTTGCATCTTCTAGCTGTGTCAAGCAATGCCTCTCTCCCCACACTTTCCGGGGTTAGAGTGTCCCCATCCTGTTCCCTTTTTTTCCTCCTGAGTCAGAGAAGAATGGACCTCACAGGGGGTGCTCCAGAGGGCCATGGGGTTATATAAACCACAGGGCACAGAGGAGGTGGAGAGGGGGGAGTCAAGACTAGGAGAAGATGGCAGGAAAGCCAGAGCCCCAGCAGCCAGAGCCCCATGGTGAGGCTGGGCACCTCTGGGTGCTTCCAGGGGAGCTGGGTCCAGGATCCAGGGTGATATGGGCCTGGCCTCCAGCTTGGGGTGAGGGAGGTGGCTGAGCTTTGGAGGTCAGCTGCTGTGTTCTGTCCCATTCAGAGGAGGAGGTCACATGTGAAGGCCAGGGATTTGCTGAGAATGACCCCGAGGGTCTCATTTGCAGCTCCAAGAGCATGTCAGGTACTGGGGTGATTCAGGGGCAGAGCTGTCTGAGTCCTGTGCAAAATGAACACAGACAGCAGGGCAGGATCTGCCCCTGGGACCTCAGCTCTGCCCATCCTGCAGAGTATCTGACCCGACTCCCCTGGTGTCTCCTGCTTCTCATCTCTTTGGGCCTCTTCCTGCTGATGTTGGCCACCCTGGCTCAAGGTCAGTCAGGGCAGGGCTGGGGAAGGGGGACTGGAATTCGGAATCCTTTAAGGCTGTTTTGTGTTTTGTTTGTTTCTGTGGGGGTTTGTCTGTTTTTTATTTTGTTTATTATTTTATTTTGCACTTGCTAAACAAGAACTCTAGCATGGGCCTAACTGAGCTTTTAGATTTTCCCTCTGGGAAGATCCTTGACTAGCCCCCAAATTCACCAGAGCTGGGACCTCTAAGCTGCACATCGCTCATTTCATCTGTGGTCAGGGGCAGTTGTCTGTCCCTCTCTGAAATGGGGCCCATCTTCCCCTTGGAGCTGAACTTGGCACAACCAGGTCCCATCAGCGCTCATAGAGGGTGTGCTCTTCTTTCTTGTAGTTTCCAGGATCCGTGGATACCCGCAGGGACAGACCCCGAATCAGCAGGACAGCTCCAGCTTGGGTGAGGGGTAACTGGGACTCTGAGTGGAAGAGGACTCTCAGGCTGTGTGGGGTGGGCAAGCATGGGCATGGGCACAGGCATGCTGGGTGTGTGGCGGGATGTGGGAGGGAGGCCATGGACCTGCGTGGGGTCCTGTGTCCTGGCAATGTTGGGACTAAGAGGGTCTGAGACTCAGTGTTCTAGCCTGTGAAATGGGCTCCTGGGGTCACTGTGACCACCAACAGTGATCTCATGGGTCCAGCTCTGCACCAGGCACACAGTTGGTGCTTAATTGTTGCAAACCTCTTCTTGTAGCTGCTGTTCCTCACGAGCAGACACACTTCAGCTTGGAGCAGATCCAGCAGCAGCTGACTCAGATCAATGCATCGCTGGGTGAGGCTCCAGGGCCTGAGTTGGGAGGGAGCTGAGGGGTTATCAAAGGAGTGGGCATCTGCCTTCTGGGGCTTCCACTGAGGCAGGCAGGATAGAGCACAGGGATTGGGATCTGGGTTTTTGGGAAGTCCTGACTTGGTAGTTCAAATAGAAGTCTAGCCCTGGGCTCTAAGGACTAAGGCAGAGGGGAGAAGAGACCCCAGGCACTGAGCTCATGGGTCCCCACTGCACTGTTTGCTCTGCAGCTGGCTTATGCCGGCCTTGCCCCTGGGACTGGGAGCTCTTCCAGGGAAGCTGCTACCTCTTCTCCAGGACTCTGGGCAGCTGGGAAGCCTCGGCCTCCTCCTGCCAGGATCTCGGAGCCCATCTGGTGGTTATCAATAGTGTTGAAGAGCAGGTGAGTGGGGCCACAACAATCCTACCATTTTTTCCTAGGCATTGGATTCCAAATGGGAGGCTGTGGGACATGGAGGAGATGCAGTCAGAGGGGCCTTCCTGGAGGAGGAAGCACAATGGAGTTGGGAGGTCCTGTAGGGGAGGGACTCATGAGAGGCAGATTAGGTCTGAAGGGAGTCAGAGAAGCTTTGAGACATTGTGTAAGCCTCTTGGGACATATGTATGAGGTGAGATACAGGTGAACATACTGCACATATATGCACATATATCCAGGGCATACATTTCCATCTTGGCTAGCAGCACTAGGCTTGGGTACAGAAAAGATTGTATGGGAGGCAGGGGTGAGTGGGGAAGAGGATGGATGAGGGGGTGTCCTCCTGACTTCCACCTTCTCTCAGCTGTTCCTCAAATACTGGCACATCAGAAAAAATCAACTCACCTGGATTGGTCTCAGCGACCACAGACATGAGGCTTCCTGGCAGTGGGTGGATGACACACCACTCAGACTCAGGTGAACACTCAGAATCCATGGCCAGGAGATAGCCCTCCCCCTAAACATAGCCTTTAGTGTTAGAAAGCACCATGGCCTTTGAAATGCAGGACCTTGTATCCCTGGGCAATCTGTCCCTTGAGCCTCAGGCCAGTTCCCCCAGAATCTGCAGGTTCACTTTGCCAGGTTGATTCTCGTGTGTGTGGGGGGGTGAGGTTATAACCCACTTTTTGCTAAGCCCTGACCTGGACTCCTGTTCACTGGCTTGGTCCTCAGAATTTGTCCATGAAAGCCCAAGATACAGTGCCTCTGCAGTGGTTGGGGGTAATGATCTGGGCAGTACTGCCCTCTGATAACTGGTGATGCTTGCAGCTTCTGGAGAGAAGGGGAGCCCAATAATGAAGGAGATGAGGACTGTGTGGAGCTGGCAGAAGATAAATGGAATGACAAAAAATGTACTGCAAACAACTTCTGGGTCTGTGAGCTGCCCTCTGCTCCCTGCCCAGGTCGCTGAGACGCTGTGCTTCCCCTAGGCACACAGGCAACTGGGGTGGGGGGTGGGGGGGATCTGCTCCAGTTCCAGCCACATTGTTCATCCCCAGTGCCCCTGCTCTGAGTCCCTGAGACACCCTCCCCTTAGGCTCTTCCTTGTTCTATGGATGGTCTCAGTTGCTCTCCCAGCCCATGAACCTCCAGGAGACACACACACACACACACACACACACACACACACACAGGTCTCTGGGGAGTAGCTCAATGACACACAGTTTGTCTAGCATGAGTGAGTCTCTGAGTTACATCTCCAGCACTAAAATAAAAGAATGCACACATAATTAAATTCTCACGTGGTCTGATGCATTCCATTCAGTGGATTCTCTGTTTCTGGACACTGTCTTCATTAGTAAAGCTTTGAAATATTTGATATTAAATAGGATATTAATGTCTACAGTATCTTTGAGTTGTGAAGCAATTTTTTGTTTGTTTGTGACAGTCTCATTGTGTAGTCCTGGCTGACCTTGAATTCACAGAGATCCACCCACTTCTGCCTCCTGAATGTTGGGATTAAAGACATGCAGTGCTACACCTGGATAAATCTGTTTAAAAAAAAATTTTTTGAGTTGATACTGTACACCCACTAAGTGCATTCATATTCGTAGTATTCTTATATTCTCTCTTCCACCTCTACATATCTCTATTTCTCTTCATTCATTCATGAACAATTATTTATTCACAATCCCCCCTCAAATGTCCCTGAGTAAAATCTTATGATGTCATTATACACGTTTAAAGCATTTCTTCCAGGTTCCTTGCTGCCAGGGTAACCAACACTCACAGACTTGATGGGCTAAAATGCCAGAAAGGCATCATCTGATGTTTTTGGAACTTGGCACATCCTTTGCTCCCAAAAGAAACTTCCGTGGGAGTTGTCAAGAGTCCGCCCAGATCTCAAGGTGGCTTCAACCACTGGCTATAGACAAGCAAACCACACTTTACCTTTGCCTTGACGGGACCTTCTGTCTATGTGCTTCCTCCACCTCCCCAACAGGTTCCATGCTCTCAAGAGGAACACCAGTTTCATCTCGGTGGACTGTTCCCCTCACCTTGAGCCTCGGTCCCTCCTGACACTGCAGGCCAGGTGAAGGAGCAGAACTCCGCAGGGCACCTCTCCTTCAGGAAAACTTTCTCCACAAACTGCTGCTTCCCAGCCAGGTTCCCTGGTGGTGCCAAAGGCTCAGCCTCCCCCAGTGTCTTGAAACCTTAAGAAGGTTTTAGCATCTCAGAGGAAAATTCTCCCTCAGTCCTCTGGGTGGCGCCCGACATCATGGAAAGCGGTCTTGGGCGTGCTCTGCAGCCTCTGACCTCCTCAAAGCTGCCTAGCTTCCCTCACTGCCTCAGTTTCCCCCCTGACAATCCCTCCAACAGGGACCACTCCCTCTCTCTGCATTTGCCTGAAGGCGATGCACCTCCCACCTTGCTGGCTGCGGCTTCTTTTGGTGTTAGAAAGAATTTGACTTTTTTATTATACCGAAGCTTACAGTTAGAAAACCTTGGATATCTGCAATTTTAGAGAGTCCTTGGATAGTTTAGACAAACTTTGCAGTTTTAAAGAGACTTTGGATTCTTAAAGAGGATGGGTTGTTTTTCAAGACAGGGTTTCTCTGTGCACTCTTGATTGTCCTGGAACTACAGATATCCACCTGCCTCTACCTTCTGAGTGCAGAGATTAAAAACATAGGCTACCATCACCACCCAGGCAAAAAAAAATGGGATTTTAAAGCTGAAATATTTTATGTTGTAACATTAATATGAGATCTTGAGGATAAACGAAAAAGGAAATGTTATGGTTTAGCAGTAATTGTGCTTGTATATCAAGTTAACAAAGGGCAGGTGCCCTGGCTGGTATTTTTATCAACTTGAGACAAGCTAGAGTTAATATGAGAAGAGAGACATGATTAGAAAATGCCTCCTAAGATTTGCCTACAGGCAAGCCTGAGGGGTATTTTCTTAATCAGTGACTGAAATGGGAGGTCCAGCCTGTTATAGATTGCTGGGTATATAAGTAAGCAGGCTGAGCAAGCCAGCAGCCAGTGTTCTTCCATGGCTTCCTTTTCACTTCCTGCCTCCAGGCTCCTGCCTTGATGATAGACTGTGATCTAGATGTGTAAAATGAAACAAACCCTTTCTCCCTGAGCTGTGTTTGATAATATATTTTATCACAGCAGTAGAAACTCTAAGACAGTCTCTGTATTATTTCTCTCATTGTTGTAACAAATTATCTAACAAGAGCAGCTGAAGGATTATAAAGGTGATTTACAACAAGTTGATGGCCAACATCAAACTAAATGGAGAAAAACTCAAAACAATCCCACTAAAATCAGGAACAAGGATGTCCACTCTCCCCTTAACTATTCAGTATAGTTCTCAAATTTAGCTAAAGCAATAAGAAAACAAAAAGAGATTAAAAGGATACAAATTGGAAAAGAAGAAGTGAAACTATCTCTGTTTGCAGATGATATGATTGTATACATAAGTGACCCGCAAAATCCTACCAGGGAACTTCTACAGCTGATAAACACCTTTAGCAATGTAGCAGGATACAAGATTAACTCAAAGAAATCAGTAGCCCTTCTATACCCTAAAGATAGAAGAGCTGAAAAAGAAATAAGGGAAGCTTCACCCTTTATAGTAGCGGCAAATAGCATTAAATACTTCGATTTAACTATAACCAAAGAAATAACAGATCTGTTTGGCAAAAACTTTACATCACTGAAGAAAGAAACTGAAGAAGATAACAAAGATCTCCCATGTTCCTGGATAGGTAGGATCAACATAATAAAAATGGCAATCTTACCAAAAGCAATCTATAGATTCAATACAATCCTCATCAAAATCCCAACACAATTTTTACAGACCTTGAAAGAACAATACCCAATTTCATTTGGAATAACAGGAAAGCCAGGATTGCCAAAACAATTTTGCTCAACAAAAGAACCTCAGGACCATCCCAGACTTCAAGTTATACTATAGAGCTACAAAAAAAAAAAAAAAAAGCCTGGTACTGGCATAAAAACAGACTTGTGGATCAACGAAATTGAATTGAAGACCCCAACATTAACCCATACACCTATGAACACCTGATTTTTGAAAAAGAGGCCAAAAATATTCAATAAAAAAGATAGTATCTTCAACAAATGGTGTTGGCATAACTGGATGGTAGATCAAAGACCTCAACATAAACCCAGCCACACTGAACTTGATAGAAAAAAAAGTGGGAAATACTCTCCAACACATTGGCACAGGTGACCACTTCCTAAATATAACACCAGTAGCACAGACACTAAGAACAACAATTAATAAGTGGGGCCTCCTGAAACGGAAAAGCTTCTGTAAAGCCAAGGACACAGTCAATAAGACAAAATGACAACCTATAGAAGGGGAAAATATTTTCACTAACCCTAAAAGTGACAGAGGACTGATCTCTAAAATATAAAGAGAACTTAAGAAACTAGAGCCCAAAACCATGAATAACCCAATCAAAAAATGGGGTTCAGAACTAAAAAGGGAATTCTCAACAGAAACAAAGAGCTGAAAAGCACTTGAAAAAGTGCTCAACATCTTTACCCATCAGAGAAATACAAATCAAAACAACTTTGAGATACCACCTTATACCTGTCAGAATGGCTAACATTAAAAACACAGATGACAGCCTATGCTGGAGAGGTTGCAGAGCAAGGGGAACACTCCTACATTGTTGGTGGGAGTGTGAACTTGTTCAGCTACTATGGAATGCAGTATGGTGGTTTCTCAGAAAACTGGGAATCAGTCTCCCCAAGGATCCAGAAATACCACTACTGGGCATATACCCTAAAGACGACCATTTGCACCCCAAAAGCATTAGTTCAACTATGTTCATAGCAGCATTATTCATAATAGCAAGTACTTGTAAACAACCTAGATTCCCCTCAACTGAAGAATGGACTAAGAAACTGTGGTACATCTATACAATGGAGTACTACTCAGCAGTTAAAAAAAATGACACCCTAAATTTGCAGGCAAATAGATGGAACTAGAGAATATCCTCCTGAGCGAGGTATCACAAGCCCAGAAAGATAAGCAGGGGAGGTACTCACTCATTAGTGGACTTTAAACAAAAAGCAAACAACACCCAAGCTGCAAACCACAACCACTGAACAGCTTAGGATCTGAATGAACTTAAGAGAGACCTCCAGGGAGTCCCCTAGAAAGAGAAAACAGAGAAGATCTCCTTAGCTAATTGGAGCATAAGGGGTTGCAACCAAGAAGAGGTGGGAACAAATCACAAGAGGAGATGATTGAGTGAGAGAAACAACAAGGAAGGAGAGAAAAAAAAAAGAGATGGAGATCTTAATAGAGGAAGCCAATGTGGGGTTGGAAAGAGACCCAGTGCTAGGGAAACCTCCAAGCACTCACAGGATGTCCCTGGCTAGGTCTCCAACCAATAGCGAAGGTGTTGCCTAAACAGGACTTCCCCTATAATCAAATAAATAACCACCCTAAGTGCCACCACAGAACTTACATCCAACAATGAATAGAGGTAGAGATAGGAATACACTGCTGAGCACTGGACTGAGTCCCTGGTCCAGCTGATACCGGGGAAGGTGAGTCTATATGAGTAAGGGGATAGGAACTTTGAGGAAAATTCACACGGTGATGACTGGGGGGAGCTCTGGGGAGCTCAATGAAGCAAGAATAGCCACCAGGGAATCAGTAGGAAAAAGAACTAGGCCCTCCAAGGCTAGGCAACTATCCACTGGCATGGGCAGTATGTGGAACCTCAAGAGGAGCTTTCAGACTGCTTCAGTGCCTGGACTGGCACCTGGGAGCCCATTCCCTCCAGAGGAATACCTAACTCAGTCTTGGCATTAGGATGAGGAAATTGGACCTGCCTGGAGTGGATACTGATTTGATCCACCTTGGGATCTCTTGTCCTTTGGGGGAGGGGATGGGGGTTGTGGAGGGGGAAGGCTGAAGGCTGACCGGGAGGGGTTAGGAGGGGAAAGGGAGTTGGAGCAAGGGGATATATGGATAAAAAAGACTTTATTCTATAAAAATAAATTTTAAAAATGAAAGAAAATAGTGTTAAAAAATACAGAACTAAGACAGACAATGGAAAGATCATAAGTGGTGTGTGTGTGTGTGTGTGTGTGTGTGTGTGTGTGTGTGTGTGTGTTCCCTCTCTTGCTGGCCCCAGAGTTAAGTTTTACTCTCTCAGATAGAAAACTCCAGGTCCACTGATTCCACAGTCTCCCCTTCAAGCCCTACGGTGCTGGAGGCTGGCCCTTACGGCAGCAAAACTCCAGTCTCACAGCTGTCTTTTCATAACTATATTCTACTTCCCTGTCCTCAGAATATCCTTCCCAATCCCCTTACTTTATACCTTACCTCCGTGGTTATACAGATTGTAGCCTGCTTTTGAAGACTTAACAGCTAACATCCACATATGAGTAAATATATACCATATTTATCTTTTGGGGTTTTGGTTACTTCACTTAGGATGATTTTTTTTCCTAGTTCCATCCACCTGAAAATTTTATGATTTTTTTAAAGGCTGAGTAATATTTCACCATGTAAATGTGCCACATTTTCTTTATACATTCATCCTTTGATGGCCATCTAGGCTGTTTCCAAGTTCTGGTTATTGTAAATAGAGCAGTAATGGGCATGGATAAGCAACTGTCTCGATAGTAAGATGAAGTGTCCTTTGGATATATGCTCGTGAGTGGCGCCGAAGGATCTTAAGGCAGATGTATTCCCAGCTTCCTGAGGAACTACCACACTGACTTTCACATTGACTGTACAAATTTACACACTCATAAGCAATGAATGAGTGTTCCCCTTACCCCATATCCTTGCCAACGTGAGCTGTTAATTGCTTGATTGGTCTTAGTCTTTCTAACAGATATAAAATGAAAACTCAAAGTAATTTTAATTTGCATTTCCCTAGTGACTAGGGATATTGACCATTTCTTTGTTTCTGTCATTTGTTTCATCTTTTGAAAATTCTGTTTAGTTCTGCATTCCATTTTAATTGAGTTTTTATTTCCTTAATGTCCAGTTTTTTTAGTTCTTTATATATTTTTGAGATCATTCTAACAGATGTGTAATTAGTAAAGATTTTTCCATTCTGTATCCTGTTGCTTTGTCTAAATGAGTGTCTTTTGCTTTACAGAAGCTTCTCAGTTTCATGGGTTCCCATTTATTGTCATTGTTAGTACCTGTGCTATTGGTATTCTCTTCAGAGAGTCTTTTCCTGTGTCAATGAGTTTAAGAAATTCCCAATTTCTCTTCTATTAGATTCAGAGTATTTGGTCTTATGCTGAGGTCCTTGATCAATTTAGAAGTTGTTTTGTGCAAGGTGATAAATATGGATCTATTTTAACTCTTCTGTATGTAGTCATCCAGTTTGACCAACATCATTTGTTGAAGATGTTACCTTTCTCCAACGTATATATATGGCTTCCTAGTCAAAACTCAGGTGCCCATTGGTATATACACTTACTTCTGGGTCTTTAATTTAATTCCATTGATTCATGCACCTGTTTTTAGGCCAATACCACACCATTTTTATTATTTGAACTCTGTAGTACAACTTGAAATCTGGGGTGGTGATACCTCCAACTGTTTTTTTTTATTATTATTTAGGATATTTTAGCTATCCTAGGTTAAACAACATGTGTTTGCATGTGTGTGTTTCCATATGAAAATAAAATCATCTTTTCAATTTCCATAAAGAATTGTGTTGGGGGGCTGGAGAGATGGCTCAGCAGTTAAGAGCACCCTCTGCTCTTCCAGAGGACCCGGGTTCGATTCCCAGCACCCACATGGCAGCTAACAACTGTCTGTAGTTCCAGTTCCAGGCAAAACACCAAGGCAAATAAATAAATAAATAATAAATAAATAAAGTTTAAAAAAAAAAGAATTGTGTTGGAATTTTGATGGGGATCGTGTTGTATCTGTAGATTGCTTTTAGTAGAATGGCCATTTTTACTATATTAATTCTACCTATGCTGTAACTATGAGAGATTGGACTCTTTTCTAATGTCTTCTTCAATATCCTTATTTCTTTTTTTTTTTAAATGAAATAACAATTTTTTTTTAAACTTTATTTTATTTATTTATTTATTTATTTGCCTTGGTGTTTGCCTGGAACTGGAACTACAGACAGTTGTTAGCTGCCATGTGGGTGCTGGGAATCGAACCCGGGTCCTCTGGAAGAGCAGAGGGTGCTCTTAACCGCTGAGCCATCTCTCCAGCCCCATCCTTATTTTTTAAAGTTTTTATTATATGAGTTTTTTCACTTGTTTGGTTACAGTGATTCCAAGATTTTCTTTGAGACTATTATGAAAAGTATTTATTCCCTGATATATCTGTCTTTCATTTGGAATATAGGAAGGCTACTGATTTTTGTGTATTAATTTTATATCCTGATACTTTACTTGAAGTGTTTATCAGCTATATAGGAGTTTCCTGGTGGAGTTTTACTTTTATGTATAAAATTGTATCATCTGTGAATGCTCTTTAACTTCTTCTTGGTCTATTTGTATGTCCTCGATAACTTGTGGTTGTTTTATTGCTTTAACTTAGAGTTCTAGTACTACACTGAGTTTATATAGCAAGAGTAGGCATCCTTGTATTATTCCTGATTTTATTGGAAACAGTTTCTCTGTGTTTAGGTTGATATTGTCTATGGACTTGCTGTAAATCACCTTTATTCAGTTGAGGTATATTTCTTGTATTCCTAGTCTCTAGTATCTCCAAGAATTTTGTCATCAAAGAATGTTAGATTTTGTAAAGCCTTTTGCATTTAGTGACATGGTTTTTTTTCTTTTGGTCTACTTATGTGGTGGATTGTTTATCAGTTTATATATGTTAAACGGTACCTATATCTCTAGTGAAGCCAACTTGATTATGACAAATGATCTTTTAATGTGTTTCTAGATTTGGTTTGCAAGTATTTAAAAAAATACATCTATGTTCATAAGGTAAATTAGTCTATAATTCTCTTTATTTGTTGGGTCTTTATGTAGATTAAGTATCAGGGTAGCTGTGGTCTCAACAAAAAATTAGGTAATGTTTCTTCAGTTCTTATTTTTGCATCATAATTTGTAGAGTGTTAATGTTAATTCTTTGAAGGTCTGGTAGAACTCTGCTATAACCTGGGTTTATTTTGATTAGGAAACTTTTAATTACTGCTTCTGTTTCACTGGGATTATGGGCTTATCTAAATTGCTTATCTGATCTTGATTTAATTTGGTAAGTCATGTATATCAAAAAATTTATCCATTTCTTTTAGATTTTCCAGTTTGGTGAAGTACACGTCTTTTTTAAATATGGCTTCATGATTCTCTGGGTTTTCTCAGTTTCTTTTGTCATGTCTCCTCTAATTTTGTAATTATATGCATCTTTAATTTTATTAATTTGGATCTTCTGTCTTCTAGTTAATTTTGGATAATGATTTGTCAATCATCATAACTTTCTCAAAGAACCAACTCTTCATTTTATTGATTCATTATATTATTATTTTTTTAAACTTTATTTTATTTATTTATTTGCCTTGGTGTTTGCCTGAAACTGGAACTACAGACAGTTGTTAGCTGCTATGTGGGTGCTGGGAATCGAACCCGGGTCCTCTGGAAGAGCAGAAGGTGCTCTTAACCGTTGAGCCATCTCTCTAGCCCCTCATTATATTATTTTTGTTGTTTTTCCTATTGATTTCAACCCTGGGTTTATTTTTTGCCATCTGCTTTGGGAAGTATTATTTTTTTCTAAAGCTTTAAAGCATGCTATTAAGCTACTAGTATGAGCTCTCTCCATTTTTTTAATATAAGCATTTAGTGCTATGAACTTGCTAGCCTCTTAGAGCTGCTTTTATTGTGTTTAATGCATTTGGGTATGTTCATTTTCATTCAATTGTAAAGCATTTAATTTTTTATTTCTGTCTTGATTCATTGTTCAGTCAGTAGTGAGCTGTTCAGTTTCCATGATTTTGTAAGCTTTCCACTGTTCCTGTTGTTGACATTTAGCTTTAATCCATAGTAGTCTGGGCCTTCACTTGTCTTATATATGTTGAAACATGCTTTGTGTCCAAGTATGTGGTCAATTTTGGAGAATGTTTCGTGAGCTGCTGAGAAGAAGGTATTTTTGTGTGTGTGTTTGGGTGGAAATATTCTATAAGTATCTACTAAGTCCATTATGTTAATGATGTCATTTAATTCCAGCATTTCCATGTTTAGTTTTTGGCAAGAGTGGAGTACTGAAGTGATCAATTATCACTGTGAGGGTCAATTTGTGCCCTTAGCTGTAGTAGTTTGTTTTTTAATGAACTTGGATGCTTTCGTGTTTTGATGTGTGAGTGTTTGGAATTGCAGTATCTGTTTTGTTGATTTTTCCTTTGATGAGTATGTAGTCCCTCCCTATTTCTTCTAATTAGTTTGGTTTGAAATCTGTTTTGTCAGCTTGCTTCTTGGATTCATTTGCTTAGATTGCTTTTTTCAATCCTTTAACCTTTTACCATCAATACCTATCCTTGATGGTAAAATGGGTTTCTTGGGTACATCTGAAATATGGATTCTCTTTTCTAAATCAGTCTGTTAGTCTGTATATTTATATTGTGTAACTGAAGCCATTAATACTGACAATTATCAATGAGCAGGATTTATTGATTCCTGATATTTTATTGTCATGGTGTGGGCTTTTTAACCTCTCTTTTGGTTTGCTGCTCTGGAATTAGTTATTGCTTATCTTTTCTTGGATGTGATTAACTGATGTTTTAGACTGAATTTTTTCTTCTAGTGCCTTCTGTAGAGCTACATCTTGTTTAAATGTGTTTTTATCTTGGACTGTTGTTCTTTCTCCACATACTGTGATTGGTATTTTTGCTGGAAATGTCAGTATAGGTTGGCATCTGTGGTCTCCTAGAGTTTGTAGAACATCCATTTAGACCCCTCTGGCTTTTAGAGGCTTGACTAAAAAGTCAGGTATTATTTTAATAGGTCTGCCTTATGATAGTTGGTATTTTTCCTTTGTAACTTTTATTTATTTATTTATTCATTCATTCATTCATTTACTTTGTACACAACGTTCTGCCTGCATCCAGAATAGGGCACCAGATCATTATAAATGGCTGTGAGCCACCATGTGGGTTGCTGAGAATGAAACTCAGGACCTCTGGAAGAGCAACCAGTGCTCTTAACCTCTGAGACACATTTCAGTCCTTCCTTTGCATCTTTTAATATCCTTCCTTTGTTCTTTATGTTTTGTGTTTTGATTATTGTGTCCTGGGGACTTTCTTTTCTGGTTCTATCTGTTGGTGTTCTATACGCTTCTTGTACTTTGATAGGGATACTTCTATTTAGGTTGGGAAAACTTTAGTTTATTATTTTGTTGAAAATATTTTCATTGTCTTTGACCAGAATTTGTTATTCTTTCTGTATTCCTATTATTCTTAGATTTGGTCTTTTTATTATGTTCCAGATTTCCTGGATGTTTTGTGCCTGTATATTTTTTATATCTAACATTTTATTTTATTGAGAACATTATACTTTGTCTTCAGCATCTGAAACTCTCTCTTTTATGTCTTGTAATGTGTTGATGAGACTTTGAAGTTTTCATTTGTCATTCTAAATTTTTCATTTCCAGTTTTATTTGTTTGAACTTTCTTTAGTGATTGTTGTTGTTAAATTCTATTTTTATGATAAGAATTGCTTTTATATTTTATTCGACTATTCTTGTTTTCACAGTCTTCATCAAACCATTTATTCATATTCTCTTTAAGGTCCTTGAATATGTTCACAATTGTGAGTTTGGAGTCTTTGTCTTGTGTTTCAGCTATGCTGAGTTTATCAGGGTCTACTGTAGTAAGGTTACTGTGTTCTGATGGAGTCTTATTGTCCCGCCTATTCATGTTTTGTGTTTCGTGTTGAGGTCTAGGCATCTGGAGTTCTTTTTTTAAACATTTATTTATTTATTTATTTGCCTTGGTGTTTGCCTGGAACTGGAACTACAGACAGTTGTTAGCTGCCATGTGAGTGCTGGGAATCGAACCCGGGTCCTCTGGAAGAGCAGATGGTGCTCTTAACCGCTGAGCCATCTCTCCAGCCCCGGCATGTGGAGTTCTAATGACTGAGGTGTTTCTAGTTGTTAGTGTCTGGTCAGATCTTTGCACTGGGTGTTTCGTTCTTTGGTTACTGTTGCCCTCTCAGGATCTTAGACATTTGTGGTAGTTGTGGAGTCCCACATATAAAGAATGCTTCTGCTTTTAGTGGATAGCAGAGAAGAATAGAGATGGGCTAGGAGAAAAGGCTGAGAGGTAATATGGGAAAGAGCTAAGGGAATCCAGTTCACAGCAAGAGGCAGGCTCCCCAGGGAGTGAGAGCTTGGTGGGAGATGGGGCTCCCGAAAGGAAGCTGCAATAGGACAAAGGATAAGTCTGCAGAGACAAGGAAGAGAGGTCTGGGTACCTGTGTCAGTACCAAGGAGTAGAGTCTTCTGTGGATGGATTTGTGGATGAAACTGGAAAGATCACAAAAGAGGACAGGAGGGATAGTGAACAATCTGCCCAATTTCCAGCCCTGTGGAGCCACTGAGGGTCCCTGTTAGAACGTGTTCCTAGGTGTCAGTAGTTGATACAAAGCAATGGAGATGGGCTAAGAAGGAAAGGCTGAGAGGGTAGCTAAGCTGGGTCTCTTGGAATATATCTTAACATGACAAGACTTCATCTGATAAACTTATGACCAAATTACACTAGATGGAAGAAAGCTGAAATCACATCCTAAAGTCAGGGATAGTTTCCCACACTTTCCACTCTTACTCAAAGCAGTGCTTTAAGTCTCATC
Source organism: Sigmodon hispidus (assembly GCA_004025045.1). Lineage (NCBI taxonomy): Eukaryota > Metazoa > Chordata > Mammalia > Rodentia > Cricetidae > Sigmodon > Sigmodon hispidus. The sequence goes on along the minus strand of PVIH01006449.1, from coordinate 86,989 downwards.
CAAAGCAAGGGGTCTTTATTTATGATTCTACACATAAAGGACCCTAAAGACTCCATTAAAAACTTTCATAATGATCATTTTCTGCAAAATGGCAGATTACAAAGTTAACATACAAAAATCAGTTTTCTTTCTTTAAGAAAATAAAATCTATGCTGATAAATAAATCAGAAAAATAAACCCATTCACAATTGCCTCAAAAGATGACACAATACCCTGGAATAAATCTAACTAAGGAAATAAAATTCCTCTATAACAAACTCTAAAACAATAAAGAAAGAAACAAACTGTAGCAAAGAGATCTCATAGCTTCCAATCTCATGGCTCTAAAAAACTAATCCTGTGAAAACAGATATACTACCCAAGCAATCTATAGATTCAATGTAGCCCTCATTAAAATGCCAAAGGCATTCTTCACAAAAAAATTTTGAACAGTACTAGAATGCATATGAAAGCAAAACAGAAAGCAGGTACCCGAGGCCATTCTGAATAAAAGGAATAATGCTAGACTTATCCCCACACCTGACTTCAAGCTGTGAGTCCTAGTATCAAAAACAGAGTACCAACACAAACCAGACACACAGGTCTATGGCATAGATAAGCGCACTCAGGGCCCAGTGAGATGGCTCTGTAGGCAAAGGCGCTTGTCAAGCCCAATGACCTGAGTTCCATCTTTGGAACCCACATTGTGGAAGCAGAGAACCAACTCCACACGTCATAGTGCCTGCCCAACACATAACACACTATCTTAGTTAGGGTTTCTATTGCTGTGAAGAGACACCATGAACACAACAAGTCTTATAAAGAAAATGTTTCATGGAGGGTGGCTCATTTACATTTTTAGAGGTTCAGTCCATTATGATCATGGCAGGGAGCATGGCAGCATGCAGGCAGATGTGGTGCTGGAGCTGAGAGTGCTACATTTTGTAGACAATAGGAGGTTGACTGACACACTGGGCAGTATTTTGAGCGTAAGAAACCTCAAAGCCTGCCCTTACAGTAACACACTTCCTCTGACAAGAGTATACTCATTCCAACAAAGCCATACCTCCTAATAGTGCCACTCCCTTGGAGTTTACAGGAGCCAAATATATTCAAACTACCACATACTGCTGTGCTCTGGCCTTGAAACCTCCAAAGAGATCACCAGAGACACAAATTCTCCAAAATGCAAAAGTAAGGTTTATTGAAAATGCAAATTATGACAAAGACCTCTGTCCTGTGCACAGGTGTAGCAGTGGCCGGAGGAGGTACACACCTTTGCAAGCTGAGTTCTTAAAGGCAAAATCATTTATTCGGGTCTTAGTAGGATACAATTCTGATTAGCTCATCTTTTGAGGGATTTCTAGATTTCCTCTGTTATCTTATCGGGCTGTTTGCCAAGCCTTTTTCTTTTGACTACCTCCTAGGTTGGGTCATTCCAGGCTATCTCTGGTCCTGGGACATTCCATGGCTAATTAACTGCTATCAGCCCCTAGACTACCTCTCCTTCTGCACTTTGTTCCTCTGCAGACCTCAGGCCTGTCTCAAAACTGGGGTTTAAAAACTTCTGCTCAAAAATGGAGGTGCTTCTCTGGTTCTTCAACACAAAACAGATCTAATAAATAAAATTTAAAGAACCTAAATGTAATATGGCTACAGGTACCTGATTTTCTCAAAGACACCAAAAACATATATTGGAGAAAAGACATTTTCAACAAATAATGCTTGGAAAACTGAATGACCTCATGTAGAAAAATGAGTCTTTCTGTACAAAAAAATCAACTTTTCATAATTCAAAGATTTTTAAAAAATAATTATTCTATTTGCGTGTATGGGTGTCTTGCTTGTGTGTATGAATGTATAACACATATATATGTTGGTATCCACAGAGGTCAGAAAAGGGCATTGGATCCCCTGAAACTGGAGTTACAGATAGTTATGAGTCATCATGTGGATAGTAGGGATTGAACCAGGTCCTCCGCAAGAACAAGTCTTCTTAGCTTCTGAGCAATCTCTCCATCCCCAACAGATCAAAGGTTTTGATGTAAGACAGTATGTAAACTCTGAATGTGTTCAAGGGAAAGTAGACAACATATTTCAAAATACAGGCACAGGAAGGTCCTTATGAATAGGACACATTGACAAATGAGGCAGCGTGAAACTGCAGAGCTCTTGTAAAACAAACAAGTAAAGAGACCGTTATAAAATGGGAGAAAACTTTTACTCACTGTAAGCATTGCAGCTTGGGTGGATCAGGAGCCAAGGAATACCACAAAGCATAGCTTACAGCCCTGCTCCAGGCAGATTTCCCTAGTGTAACAACTCTGCTCCACTAGGGGAAGGTTTCCTCAGTGACAGTGTTAAAAGTTCTGCTCCTCTCTGGCTCCAGCAAAAGTTGTTACCTCTCTCTTCCACTGTGGTGAAAGAAGGTCTCACCCAAACCTGATTCCAGAGATTTATTGGGAGAGAAGAATCCAGGAGGGTGGCTGCCTCTGCCATGGTGGAAAAGGGCATCTCCCAACTGAACAGGTACAGGACTTGTATAAGGCTTCTTAGGGATGGAGTTTTTTCAGAATAAGGACTTTCAGGGTGGTAATTGGTCAGATTTCAATCCCTAAGTTTGGAGAAGCTCAGAGATTGGATGGATTTTGTGTTCAGGGGTCAGTTATTCTTTGGGCTGAGTTGGTCAGGGACAGGGTGTGTTTCTTTAGCTGTGGTTTCAGGGCAAAAGTGTGTTTCTTTTACTGGTCCTTTTTAACCTTTTGGGCTCTGGTTTCAGGGCCAGTGAATTGGCTCTGGTTTCAGGGTCAGAGTGTTTCTTTGGTTGATCCTTTTATCCTACACTCATTATACATCTAGCAAAGGATTAAAATCCAGAACATATAAAGAACTCAAAAAAACTATAGGCAGAGAGTGGTGTCATACACCTTTAATCTCAGCACTTGGAAGGCAGAGGCAGGCAGATCTTTAAGTTCAAAGCCAGCCTGGTCTATGGAGCAAGTTCCAGGACATCCAAGGCTTAACAGGAAGACTCTGTCTTGAAAATATAAAACACAAACCAAACAACTCTCTAGATAACAAGAAATTGAACAGCCCAATCAACAAAAATGGACTTTTAGTGATATACACATTTAATCCAGTGCTTAAGAGGCAGAGTTAAGATCTCCATGAGTTTTAGGCCAGCCAGGGCTAGATAATAACAAGGTGTCACTATCTAGGGCAGTGGGGTAATGACATTTCAGTCATAATCTCACAGCAGCTGTGGCTGTCTGTGTCAGTCATGGGTAAGTCTGGGCTTATCAGCAGTCAGTTGTGGATCGAAGAAGGCCTGATAGGGTCCTACCTGTTCTTGCTGAACTTTGGGCTACTGGTGAATTCTGGGAGAAATGGCTTCAGTTGTGTACCTGTGGTGAGCCCACCAGCATCCAATGGATACCTCTATCCACACCCATGATCACCCAGGGAACCCTGAATAAACTCTGTACACAACTAACAAAACAAAACAAAATGAACATGGGAAAGGGATCTGTAGGGGTGGAAGGTGACAGGTGACAAAGAGTGTAAACAAGAATAATCAGAATGCATTAGATACTTGTAGGAGATTATCAAATAATAAATTCAAATTTTAAGTAGACTAATAAAATGAGCAGATAATTCTCAAAAACAAAAATACAAATGTTCAACTTTAAAAAAAAATGGGGAGTGGAGGGATGGTTCAGTAGCTAAAAACAGTTCCTTCTTCTCTAGTGGATGAAGGTTTGGTTCCCAGCACCCACACTGTGCCCAACCATCTAGTTCCAAAGGAGCTGTCTCCCTCTTCTGGCGTCTGAGAGTACTGCACATACATGGTGCATATGCACACATACACATAAAATTAATATAAATGTTTTAAAACTATAACAAATATTTAACTTCACCACCTATCAGAGAAGTCCAAATTAACTGCATTAAGATTTTAGTTCACACATACACATAAAAATCATATAAATATTTAAAAACTATAACAAATATTTAACTTTACCACCTATTAGAGAAGTCCAAATTAACTGCATTAAGATTTTAGTTCACTTTATCAATAATCAAGAAAACAAACTGCAAGAGCTGGAGTGATTGAGTTCAAATCCTCCAAGTTCATATGAAAGCCAGTAGTAGTAGTGTCTGTAATCCCAGTGCTCTTGTCGGGAGATAAGAGGCAGAGACAAAAGAATCCCTAGAAGCTTATAGGCCAGCTACCCTAGTGTATGCTGCAGAAAATGACAAAGAGACCCTGTTTCAAAAAAGGTGGGAGGCAAGAACCAGCATGTGCTGTTGTCCCCTCACATCCATGAATGCATCCACACTCACACATATAAAATCATATGACCACACATCATATATAAAAAAAGAAAAGAAGAGGAAAGGAGGAGGAAAAGAAAGAATGTAGGGCGCAGTTTGCCTTTGCACAACTTTCTGGAACATTCTATTGCCGCTTATGCTAATTAGGCATCCAGTAGTGACCAATCCGATATGCTTATGTTAATTAGGCATCCAGAAATGACCTATCCGATGTGATCCCCAAATATGCTAATGAGCCATTATTTTGGACCAATCACCAGCCATATGCTAATGAGTATTACTTTGAACCAATCACCAGCTATATGCTAATGAGGCATTGTGTTGGGCACCAATCACACGCCCGGCTTCCCTATATAAGCAGGCTGCATCTCAGGTTCGGGGTCTTCTTTCCACCATTTTCAACTGAGCTGTACTCCAATAAAGTGTGATCCGAGAAGAATCGTGCATGTGGTGACTCTGCAGGCCAGAAGCGGCTCACCACAAAAGAAGAGAAAGAAAAGAGAGGGGAAAGGAGGAAAGGGGCTGGAGAGTTGTTCTGGGGTTCTGAGCACTTACAGAAGATCCAGACTCAATTCCCAACACTCAAGTGGCAATTCAGACTATCCTGAACTCCACTTCCAGAGGACACAATGTTCTTTTCTGTTTGCATGGGTACCAGGTATGCTCATAGTACACATACATACAGGCATGCAAAACACACGTGTATATAATAAGGCTAAATCTTTAAAAGAAGAAAGAAGGAAAGAAAGAAGCCAATTGGTGAACACCTTTAACCTCGGCATCTGGGGAGAAAAAGACAGAGCTCTATAAATTCAAGGCCATCTTGATCTGTACAGCGCACATAGTGAAATATTGTGGGTTGGGGGAGGGGAGAGACACACACAAAGATGCAGAGATGGGGACAGAGACAGAGAGACAGAGAATAGAGAGAAAGATAACAAATGCTATGTGGATACGAAGAAAATGTAAGATGGGTATTTATATAACCTGGTGGGGATGTCAACAAGTCCAGTGACCGTGGAAATCAGCATAAAGGTTCCTCAAAATAAAAATAAAAGAGTTGACCTATCATGTGACCTGTGCCACTTCTGGGTATTTACCCAAAAGACTACATCAACATATTACAGAAACATTTGGCAGATATTAGTGTTTACTCAATCATAACTCACAATACCTAAGTTATGGAACCAACCATATCCAACAGAAGAATGCAAAAAATGTGGCATAGATACACAATGGAACTTTATTCAGCCATAAAAACAATAATAAAACTATATTGTTTATAGGAAAAGGATGCAACCTAAAATGATTGTATGAAGTAAATTAAGCTAAGTACAGACAGTTTATTGTGGGTCTTCCCACTTCAAACAAACTAATCAAGAAAAACCCTCACAAGAGTGCTGTGTCTTACCTTTTAGTTGATTCCAGATCTAGTCACAGAGACTTTATAGCCTGAAGGTAGAAGAGAAATTGCCCAGGTAGCAGAGGGGATAAACAAAAGGTAATGCAGGGGGAGAGTGAGGGAAATATGCTCATAGTACATTATATACCAGCATCATATGTCCTTATGAAACCTAAAATAATGAATATATACAAGGAAAGAAACAAACAAAAAACATAAATGCATCTGGGCATACTTGCCCACATCTAGAGGCATTGGTAGGCAGACGTCTTTTAAGTTTGAGATCAGCCTGATCTACATAGTGAGTTCCAGGCCTATCAGGAGACCAACAAGACCCTATCTCAAAAAACTTTTTTTTTAACTAGAACTGGGGCCAACATGATGGTTTGGTAAGTAAAGTCTGGGGACCAATGTGGTGATATGTTATATATTTAATAAAATCTGTCTGGAATACCAATGAAGAGATCTATCCACAGTCAATCCAGGAGGATGAGAGAGTGGTGACCTACGCCTTTAATCCCAGCAGATCTAAGTTTGAGGCCATCTTGACTTACAGAGGGAGTTCCAGGCTCCCAGGCAGGCAGTGGTGGTGCCTTGCCTTTAATCTCATAACTCCAGAGACAGAGATCTTTCTGTGCTCCTGTGAGTTCAAGACTAACTACTAAATAGTAGTAGCTTACACCTTTAATCTTAACCTGGATGTGATACAACTGGGCGAAGAAGGTATTTAAGGCAGATGTAGGAAGACAGATGAGGCTTTAGAAGGGACAGGAGCCGAGGCTGAGGAAGCTGGAAGACAGCTGGGTGAGATTTGACTGTGGTGTTTCCTCTCTGTGATATCTCAGCCTCTCCCCGCTATCTGGCTCTGAGTTTCTTTTAATACAAGCAGAATTTGTGCAACAGACTAAGACCTAAATTCAATCCCAGGACCCACATGGTGAAAATGGAAAACAGTAACGTGTCCTCTGATTTACACACACACATACACCATGCACACACAGACATGCTGTGCACACACACAAAAATCGATGTTTAAAATAAAAAGGAAATAAAAAAGAAGCAGAGTGTTTGCAAGCAGGGCTAACATGAAACAATTCAGGAGTGTTGTTCTGGGAATGTTTCCTGGAGTGTGTGCTAAGCAATAAGTTTCAGGTGATAAAGCAGGACTGGAAAATGGTCAGCATAAAGTAAAGGGCCCCGTTCACGGATGAGGACCCCACAAACACTTAACACTTGCACTTTGACAGGTTGTTTCTTCATTCCAGTATAAAAGGCCTTCTCTGCTGAAGCCTCACTTTTCCATCCCAGACCCCGCCCCTCAGAAAGCCAGCCAAGGGTCAGCTCCTCCCTTGGAGCTGCTCAAAGACCATGCCTACAGGGTATTTAAGGTCCTGCCTCCTTGGGAGCAGCCTCGAGGTTTCTTTCCCTGAGAACACCCTGAGATGCTTGGCTCATTAAATCTGAACTATTTATTCAGTTTGATTAGGCTTAACTCACTACCAGGGAATATTTTATAATACTTATCACTGAGAGCTATACTAAATAGAAAAATACAAATTTCGAGGCCATCTGATACTGTGTCCATTTAGCGAGACTAGGCTCACCTCCTCCTATAACTCAGGGACCATCTCAGGATTGGCATAAGAGCCATAGGTCAGGGAAACCCAAAGCACAGCAGGGGCTTCTGGACATGACAGGATTTTCTGCACTCAGAAACTCCCAGCAGCTGTGTTTGCCTGCAAAGGATTAAGCCAGTCAATGCTACAGAAGGTGGGAGGGCTTCAGTTGCCCCCACCTCTAGCTGAAGATATTGAGAGTCAATAGATTCTTGGAGTAGAAGAATATCTGATTTCTTGAAAGATGTGGAGCCTGGCAGATCAACCATGACCCACTGATGGCTCCATATATTCGAGTACATAAACAATACAAACTGGACTCAGTAGATTATTAAGAAAAAGAAAAGACTACATGAAATTAGCATGGAGTAAAATAGTGGGTGGTAGATCTGGGAGGAATTGGGGGGCTGCGGAGTTAATGTAGTCAAAATATACTGTTTGTGTGCATGAAATAAAGGATTACTAAAATACCACATTTTTAAAATAGTGAGGATTAAATATATTTTATGAATAACACCAACATTAAAAGATAGGGATCACCAGGCATGGTGACTCATGCCTTTAATCTCAGCACTCAGAAGGCAGAGGCAGACAGATTTCTGTGAGTTAGAAGTCTGTCTGGTCTACATAGGTCCAGGCCAGGTAGGAATACACAATGAGACCCTGTCTCAAAAATAATGCAAAAGAAAAATAAAAACAAACAAAGGGGGCATTGGAAAGCTCACTCAGCTATTAAGAGTACTGACTGCTTTTTCCAGAAGACCCAGAGTTGTTTCCCAGCACCCACAGGCAGCTCACATCCACACACCCAGTTCCAGGGAATCTAATATCTTCTTCCTTCTGACCTCAGTTTGGATCAGGATGCACATGGTGTGCAAATATTCATGCAGACAAAACACTCATACACATAAAGGAAAAATTAGAAACCAAACAACAAAGAACATGAGGATCTCAGTGAGTTCATGGCCTGATAATCCTCTTATTACACAGCAATTTCCTCTCTCCACGAAAGAGAAAAGAGGCACTCAAGATTCAGGAAGTAGAGAAATGCCTCAAGTCTGGGAAAGCTGGAACTGAGCAAGCTTTGCCAGAGCTCCTCCCCTAAGGGATACTTCAACACTTTCTGCCAGAGGGAAAGATGCTTATCTCATGTTCTGAAGCTGCAGCTTTCTGGAGTCTTCATCCATACTGGGGTGTTGCTTCCAATGATACAGCTGCCTCTGTGTTGTCATCCACTCAGGTAAGTAACGCCAATAAAAACTCACTGGCTGCAGTTAATTAAACCTGTTACTTTCTGTCGTGGATTCCCTATTTGGGTTGAGTCAAGTCAGGAAAAGACTCACTGTGGATGTAACAATAGGCTGTAAAGAGAAAACAGTGTTCCTGATTTTAAAAAAAAAAAAAAAAATGACTATTCACATGGAGAGCTCAATGACACAGGCTTAAAGCTCCAACTGTGCCAAAGGTTAAGCCCAGGAGTTCCAGACCAGCCTGGGGAATCTAGACCCCATCTCAAGGCAAAAAATGAAAATTAAATGGGCTGGGGATGTGGTTCCATTAGTATAATGCTTACCTAACATGCGTCAAGCCTGGGTTCAAGACTCAAGACTGCTGCTGGGTCATTTGTACAGGGAGTGCTGAATGCCATTTATTAAGACTCAGGCTCAGACTTAAATACCCGGGGCAGAGCACAGGTGCAAATTTCCCAGGTAGCTGAAAATTACTGACTTGGGGTAAACAACTTATTCCCAGGTGGCTAGAATATTACTGACTTGTAGCAAACAATTTAGCTCACCTGTTCTAACTTAAACTCACCTGTTCTAACCCCTATAGGCAGGAAACCAGAAACTTACTAGAACTGGGTGTTAAGCACAGAATGTACAGCCAGCAACCACAGGCCTTGCCTCATGGCTCAGAATATAGGGAAAGGTCATGCAGGGGCCTACACCAGCATATGACCATCAGGAGCTGAATAGGATCCTGTCTCAAAAAAACAAACAACAACAACAAAAAAAATCTAACAACAAAACCTACATTTTTGTGGTATTGGAAACAAAAGCTTTGGTCTCACACATGTTTACAAGCTTTCTATTTGTTGAGCTTTATCTTCAGAGTCTCCAAAATTACTTCTATGAACTAAAAATGAAAATTGAGAGGGATAGAGATGGCTCAGTGGCTGAGTACTTGCTGCTATTCCAAAGGACTTAAGTTTGGTTCACAGAATCCATAAAGGGTGGCTCATAGCAGCTCATCCAGTTCCAAAGGATCTAATAAATTCTTCTGGTCTCTTCAGGTGACATACACACACATACACACAAATGGAACTAAAAAGTCCTTTAAATTCAATAAATAATAAAAATGAATATTTTAATTCTTTTCAAAATAGGTTTGCTGTACTAAGAGGACTGGGTACCCTAGAGCTGGAGTGATAGATGGCAGTGAACCACGAGATGTGGGTGCTAGGAAGTGAACTCAGGTCCTCTGCAAGAGCAGTTATTGATTTTAACTCCTGATCCATCTGGCCAGGTGCCCCTTCCCTTTGAGACTTAGTTTTATATCATCTAGGCTGGCCTCACCATGTAGCTGAGGATGACCTTAAACTTCTGTCTTGCCTTCACCTCCCCTGTGCTAGGTACTACAGGTGTTCATTACCCTATCTCTTTTACAGATGTGCTGAGGATCCAACCCAGGGCTTCATGTACTCTACCCACTGAGCTACATCCTCAGCAGGAGACTGATTCATCTTGATGCTGTCCAGTGTAAGCCCAGTACACAAACTGGCTGGAAATTTTTTTTTTTTTAAGATGGGAGAAGGGAATGTAGGAATGTAGAGGGGAGAAGAAATACATTAGATTTAATTTTACCATCCAAAATTTTAGTAATGGTTTAGATTTTTCTTTTTTTAAAATATTTATTCATTTATCTGCTTTGGTGTTTGCCTGGAACTACAGACAGTTGTGAGCTGCCATGTGGGTTCTGGAAATTGAACCCCGGTCCTTTGGAAGAACGGTCAGTGCTCTTAACCACTGAGCCATCTCTCCAGCCCCGGTTTAAATTTTCTTAACAGCTTCAAAAATTTTAATGGGTGCAATATAGATAAAAGAGAGAGATAGCATGTGTGAGCCAGGCATCATGATACACAGCAGTAATCCCTGTACTTTGGAAGCTGAGGTAAGGAAACTTTTCTGAGCTTGATGTCAGCCTAGTCTGCACAGTGAGTTGGAGGCCAACTTGGGCTGTGGTGAGACTCTGTCTCAAAAATAAATTAAAAAAAAATAATTTAAAAGGCCATGTGAATGTCAACTGTTACTCTCACTATCACATAGAGCCCTAACTAAATAAAATGTTAAGATCTCAGACCTTAGAAATCCTAACCTTCCCTTCTATGAATAGACTCCCCTCTGTTTGTTTCCCCAGTGTACACTATTAGTCCCAGCACTTGGGAGGCAGAGGCAGGAGGATCTCTGTGAGTTCAAGGCCAGCTTAGTCTACAAAGCAAGTTCCAGGACAGCCAGAAAACCCTGTCCAAAAAAAAAAGGCTGAAGAGATGGCTCTGTCTTCTGATATTCCAGACTGATTTTATTAACTATCTATCACCACACCCTTCTGTTCTCTCTCTTCAGGCATCATGCTGAACTTGTTTTGTAGCCTAGACTGCTTTAGAACACATTCTGTGAGTTAGACTGTCCTATACCTTTCAACAGTCTTCCTGCCTCAGCTTTCCCAGCTTTGGAATCCCAGAGGAGAACCACCACCCCTGCTGAACCGATGATGTCACCTTTTCTTCTGTGACACATCTTTCCCTGCCCCACCCTGTCCAAGGCCCACACACACACACATCCTAGAGTAATCCATTTAACAAATCTTGCCTACTGTCAATTACGGTGCATACATGTGGTCTTTGCTCTCTCTTACTTATTAAAAAGAATCTGGGGTCCAGTCATGGTGGTGAATGGAAGGAGAGGTGATGGTGGGGAGGACATATGAGTTCAAGGTCACCCTCTGTTACACAAAAAAAGTTCAAGACCACCCTGGTCCACAGAAAACTCTTGTCTCAAAAATAAAAAAGGAATCGGAAGCAGGAGGAGAAAGACGACAAGGAGGAGGAGGCGGCAAAACAATCATAAGCCCATTCATTCAGTCTCCAAGCATTTACAAACAGCTCTCACGTGAGCAGCTCCGAGACCTGACTCCTCACCCACACCCCGCCCCCTGGCGCCCCCCTTCCCCGCACCCCAGAAGAGGTAATGAAAAAGCAGATGGATTTATCCAGCAGAGGAAGGACCTAACCACCCAGACCTCCGCCCAGACCCAGACTCAACAGATAAGCTTTCTAGTAACGCCCGATCTAACGCCCGGCCCTTGTTTGACCCCGCCTATCCTTGCACTGGGACACGCCCCCTCCATTAACCCCGCCTCCAGTTCATTCAGACCCTGGCTTCAAATCCCACCGCCCTGGACGCCGAACTCATTCCCAGTCCCATGACTCTATTGGTCGGTTATCATAAGGGTCCGCCTTCCATCAGTTTCATTGGCTGATCAAATGTCAATCTTCATAGCACATCCTCTCCCATTTCAACAGTTGCCAGGGCAGAGGTTTGAGGGGCAGATAATAATGGACGTCTCCGAACCTATCATGATTGGGTAGAAATCCAGGCTCTGGGTAGGGCTTAGTGCCTCAGTTAAGGGTTGCTCAAGGCCGCAGCCTTCCTTCAGAGGCACACCTTTTGTCTATCACTACTGGTAGTTTAGATGTCTATCAATAATAATCCTTATTTTGATAGGCAAAATTATGCGTCTATCACATAGTCTCTCGTTTCAATTCGCTCCTCCTTCCGAGAAGTATAGCCAGGGCCCGCCTCATGGAGTGAATGTGGATTGGTCATATCTCCCGTCACTCTTCCATGGTGGGCGGAGCCAATGGCCTAAGGGGCGGTGAATTGGTTAACCGGGCTCCCGGGGTGGGGGGGCGGGGCAGCGGCTGCTGTCAGCGGGTGAAATGGCAGCGGCTGAGCGGGTGACGGCTGCGGTCCCCGGGGGCGGCTGAGTGAAAGGGGCCGGGCCGTGGGGTTTGCGGGACCCCCGAGCAGACGCGACCACGGGCAGGGGAATCAGACGACGCAGTGCAGGGACGGCGAGGCTCGGCGCGGGGATGGCGGCGCTCTCGGCGCAGGTAAGGCGGCCTCGGACAGGGCCTCTTCTCCGGGAGGTGGGGGGGGGTTGTCAGTGCTGCGGGGCCCCGTGAGGAAGCCGAGCCAGGAGCGTGACCTGGGGACGCCTCGCTTCCCGAACTCGCGCTTGTAGCCTCGGCATTCCCAGCCCTGGACCCTGGAACTCCGGCCTCCGCCCACCCTCGTTCCCGATTCCCCAGAATCACTTCCAGGGCTTCTAGGACCCCATGTCTCTTCCTCGTGACGCCCCCTACAGGCTCGGGACCCCGATACATCATCTTTCCCAGGTCCCCCTCTCTAAGAGCCTGTCCAGAGCTTCCCCATCCCCCCTAGTCTGCCCCCCCCAGCATCCCCCTCCAGTCCACAACCCCAGTCCCAAGATCCCTCCCATCTGCCCATCCTTTGCCTTTTCGCCCCTCTCATTCCCTCACTTGGATTTCTATCTTCAGTGTCTGGCCTGCAACCTCATCCTCTCCAAGGAGACCAAGCTCAGAGCCCTGTACTCTTTCCTTCTGACCCAACAGAAACCCATGCCTCACCTCTTAAATGGGAAGATTCCCAACTGAATCCACAGACATCAGCTCAGCCTGCTCACTTGGCACCCCTTATGTTCAAGGGCACCACTAAAAATAAAATCATGTATAGGCCTTCTGAGAGGACCATACACTGTTGCTGATGTTGGCCCATCTAGATCTCAGCGTCCTGAGGAAATAAACACTAAGGACTACCCAAAAGATAATGCTGAATCTCATCCCTAATAGACACACCCTCCTCATCCATCTTCCTGAGAAACATATAGAGTAGGTTTACTTAGGTATCCGTGCACACACAGAAACCTAAGTGCTCAACACAGACCAAAGCACGAGTGCTTTCCCTCCTTCCCCCACCCTCCACACACACAGAGCTCCTGAGGACTACATACCTCCTTGAACCAGCACCCTCAACAGGCCTAACTCAGACAAAACACAGAAGATTGTGAGGTGATGATTCTATCCCCAGCACACTGGTACTCCAGAGTGTCAGGGCCTGGAATCTACCTATCACAGATCTCTTCCTCTTGTCCCTATCTCTCTCTGCCTTGCCCTTTTTAATAAGACAGCATTTTCTTCTACACTGGTGTCTCAAAAGGAACCAAGGCCCATCCCCAAATATAAGGCACACCCCTACTCACTCCCTCTGGAGTGAGATGTTCCAGCTGCTCCTGGCCTCAATCCTAAAGTCTGAGCAGACTGGTGGGACCAGTATCCCTGAGCCTATGGCATCTGCTGGCCTCAGATGACAGAGCCCGTCCTGCAGTCCAGGGTGCTCATCAAGGCCAGTTCCTGACAACCCTTTCGAGTTCTTTTACCCACCACCAATATGCTTGATCAAAACAACAGCTTTTTCCTGGCATTTGGGTTCTGCTCGGACCAGGCTGGACCTGCCAGAGGCAAACACCTTTTTGTTTAAGGAATATTTTCAGAAAGGAAAGAAAACAATGTGCTGTAGAGGCCTGGGGGTAATGTGAACTGAAGGAGAGCTCTGCTTGACACCTCCAAACCCCACCCCTGAGTGTAACACTCCTAGCTTGTCTGCCATTGAGTCAAGCTCCCTACATACCTGGCTCTTTCATGGTTGTATTGCATTGTATTGGTTCTTCTCACCCATTCTGCCCCACAACTCCCATCCTGGGGTCCTGCCTGTGGGTTTCCTCTGGGTTCCTGCGGTTGACTGAGGGTGGTTTGGAAGGGATCGAAGGTGGCTTGGCCCTGGCACAAGAGTTGAGGCAAGACAGAGAGGCAAGAAGAGATCACAGCACTGGCTGTAGTTTGTACAACTTCAGGGTGTGAGGAGAATCCAAAACAAACCAGCCCCAACCAAGCATTTAGTATGCCTGAAAAGAATCAGATAAAAAGCCTAGACTTCCTTGTAGAATATTTACAAGCAAATTCTGGACAGATTTGGAAGAAAAACTCATCTTGGCTCAGAGCCTCAACTTCACCATCTAGAAAATGGAGGATAAGCCCTTAGAATAGTATTTAGTGCTACAAGGGAGCCAGTGAAGTTAGGGTGTGGTCTTGTGTACTTTCTGGGAGTAGTGTAAAAGGTAACAGTTCAGTTTAGCAGAACAGACCCCACACACAGCTATTGACTTTGGTAGCATCACTAGCCCCGGTGATTCCTGTCCTCAGCTGTCCTCAGCGGACAGTAGCCCTGCCTGAAGATCTTAGCCTTCCTGAAGGAAGCTAGTTTAAATCAGAGCTGAAAGAATGAAGAAAAAAGATGGTCTGTTGTGGGACTTATCATCATTCAAGGGTCTCCTGGAAGGACTGGGGTCTTGGAGAACTAGTGGCTAGCCTTCTGATGCCCCACATAGAACCCTGAACATAGGATATAGGTTTGTGACATCCACTTGCTGAAAGCAGAAATCCACGAGAAGACTCAAAGGTCACATGACACATGGGAAACTGCAAGGCACCCCACTCCCCAGAGGACTTTGCACAGATGGACACAATGGAGTAGAAAGGCTCTCTGGGACAGTCTGTGAACTCTAGAAAGTGCCTGAAGGCTTCAAGCTTTTGAGTAGAACCAGCACAGCTTTGCTGTAACCTGAGGATATGGATCCATTGTCTTTTATGTCTGTGCTTTGAAAGGTACTGGTAGATCAGAAACATGTTTCAATTTCCTCTTGTAGAATGTAATGTCAATGTTTATGGGTGATAACCCACTGCACCCCAGAGAGAGAGGGGAAGACTTAGACCCAGAAGCATACACTGAGCTCATGCCTTGCATTATGGTGCCAAGCACCATTTGCATATCATCTCAATTAATCCTCTGAGCAACCCAAAGGAGCCAGCATTCTAGTGTGTGTCTTTGCCATCACACCCTGCTGCTGCAGAAGGGATTCAGGAGACAGAATTGTATGCATGGTGCTTCTAAGAGCTCTGAAAAAGGATTGATGCATCCCCAGGGCATATAGGAAGGTGTGGCAAGGATGACTTATGAATGCATTCACCAGATAGGCATGGCAGGTTAGGGTGTTCCAGAAATACAGGGTCTTAGGAGGTGGGAACCAGCATGGTTCCTTCAAGGGATAATGTGATTTCTTCCAAGCATGGATGGACAGGCTTCACCCTTCAGGCCAGAAATTGTAATCCACTGACAGATACATATCATCAATCACTCATGGGTAAAAAGAGATCAGAGTTAAGAAAACTTAGGGAGGCTATAAACTACATCATCCCGAGGAAAGCTCAAGTCAAGCATAGGAGGATGGAGATTGCTCAGAGCTAGCATGCTCCCCTTGCCACCCCATCCTTCAAAGAGATATTCCAGTGCCCTTTTGCCATAATTTGTCCCCACTTTACTGTAAGTTCTCGATATATGAGTCAATGTGCTTGTGAAATATTTTGTTTTTAGGTGGAATGTGGTTGTATATGGATATTTCACATATGTGTAAACACTTGTGCACATGTATATATTGAGTATGGAGTCGACCTTGGGTGTCATTCCTCAGTATTTATTCACCTTGATTTTTGTTTGTTTGCTTGCTTGCTTTTTATTTGATGTCTATGATATTTTACATGCATGTGTGCACAGTTATTCATGCATAGCTGGTGTTCATCGAGTCCAGAAGGGGGTGATAAATATTCTGGAAAACTGGGTTACAGACAGTTGTAGCTACCATGTAGGTACTGGGAATTGAACTATGGACCTCTGCAAAAAAAAGCCAGTGCTCTTATTTATTGATCTATCTCTGTAAACACTGTCTACCTTGTTTTTTGAAATAAGTCTCTTAGCTGGATAGTAGTGGAGCATGCCTTTAATTCCAACACTCAGGAGGCAGAAGCAGGCAGATCTCTGTGAGTTTAAAGCCGGCCTGATGTACAGAGGGAGTTCCAGGACAGCCAGGGCTACACAGAGAAACTCTGATCAAAGACAAAGATAGTAGTAGTATAAAAGGAAAAGAAGAAATAAGTTTCTCACTGGGTCCCAGGGACCCTCCTGTCTCAGCTTACCTGGCACTGATCTCACAAACATCCACCACCATGCTTAGCTTTTTACATGGATGCTAGGGCTCAAACTCAGGTCCTCATGCTTGCATGGAAAGTACTTGACTATCTCCTTGGCCCTATAAAGTAGGGTCATTGAATAGTTTTGTTTTTGGGGGGGAGGTGCCTGTGTATATGTATTGTATACTTTACGTCTTCTCGTACATTGGCACAAGTGTCATGTGGTGGACAGAAGGTGACATCATGTCTTCTATTGCTCTTCACTTTCATCTACTAATACAGGGTCTCTTGATGAACATGTAGCACTCCAGTTTGTCTAGCCTAGCTACCCATTTGCTTAGGGATCCCCTGTCTCTGTCTCCTAAGTGCTTGAATTACAGATAGCTACCATTCCTTCTCTCCTTTTTAAAAATAGTTTTTGTGTGTATATCTGTTTGGCCTATTTGTATCATATTAAATGCCTACAGCCAAAAGGGGGGCATCTTATCATCTGAAATCAGAGATACGACAGTTATGAGTCTCAAAGTGGATGCTGGTAACTGAACTTGGTTCCTCTGCCCCTCTTACTCAGCTTTGACATGTGTTCTGAGTCCAAACACTGGTCCTCATGCTTGCACAGCACACATGGAGCCATCTTCCCAGAACCCCAATGAAATCTTTTTATTGATATAGCAAGTCCTATGAGAGGAGGGTGACTCTGTGATTTTCATAAGTGAATCAAGATTCATATAGCAGATTTCTCAGGAAAATGTGTTTCATTTTACAAGCTAATAGGCTTCCCTCCCTCAGCCATTTCTAAAATAAAAAGAGATCAAATCTGTCTGCCTTTTGTGGATGCTAAAGGTAAGGACAATCTGCCTCACTGGGCCCACCATCCATCTTAACAAGCCCAGGAATCTGGCACAGATAACAGAGAAATACATCTTCACCTGTGCACCTGCTACAGGAAGCACTTTTAAAAATCTTTGATGTTCTTCCTCTGTCATTCTTAAGGATATTAAAATAGAGATATGAAGAAAGTTGCTCCCAAATGAACCTGGTACCGTGGCAGAAAAGAACATAAACTTACTGGTTTTAGGTCAGATGAGAATCTGTAGGTCATAATAGTATACTCCAGCTTTCACCTGAGGATTTGTTGCTACTATTGCTGCTGTTATTACCAATAACAGTGATTACAGTTTTGCAGTCACCATATAAGGTTTGTCACCATATAAGGGCAGTTTGCACTGACTGTGGGGACCCCACAGTGGCCTTGACAGTCCCAACCCTCAAGGGACTATCTATCCAGCAGGGAATAAATATAAGCCACTGCTGATCCTAAACACAGGACAAAAATGGGAGTGGCAATAATACAGAGGGGAGGGGGAGGGAAGAAGGAAGGAAGAGACAGACAGATACACGTAGACACACACACAAAGAGAGAGAGAAAGGGAGAGAGAGAGATATTGTCAGGTACTTTTATTAGCCCTGTTTACAGATTGAAATTGCACGGTACCCTGGATCACAAAGGGACAAAGGGAGTATGAGAGGGATTTAAATTTGTATTGCTGACTCTAAGGTTTCAACTATAAGCCAAGAGATCTAGAATACCTCTCCATACTCCAAAAATGTGGCAATTTGCAGAACATCTTAAAGAAATGACTAAAAAATAGGCAGGGTATGTAGTGCTATTGGTAAAGTGGTTTCTTTAGCATGCACAAAGCCCTAAATTCAATACCCAGAATGATAACAAAAAATAGTTGAGTGGCTGTTCTAGTTTCATTTCTGTTGGTAGGATGAAGTACCATGGCCAGAAGTTTTAAAGATGGCTCAGCAATTAAGACTGCCTGCTGCTCTGTATAGGAACCAAGTTCAGTTGGCAGAACCCATTTTGAGGAGGCTCACAACTGCTTGTGACTGCAGCTCTGGGAGTCTGTCTCCTCTTCTGGCCTCCAGGGCTACTGGCATTCACATACATATACCCACACAGAGACATAAGTACACATAATTAAATATAAAATGAATTTCACTGGACATCATAACACAGGCCTTTAATCCCAGCACTTGGGAGCCAGAGACAAGTAGAATCTTAAATTTGGAGGCCAGCCTGGTTGTCTACCAAGCTAGTTCTAGAACAAGGAAACCCTGTCATCAAAACTCAAAATAAATTTTTAAAAATTGGGGGATGTGGGTTTTGAAATAGGTTTTCTCTGTATAGCCCTGGCCATCCTGGTACTGACTCTGTAGACCAGGCTGGCCTCAAACTCAGAGATTCTCCTACTTCTGCCTCCCGAGTGCTAAGATTAAAGGAGTGTGCCACCACCATCTGGCAATAAAATGAATTTTTAAAAATGCCCTGACCAAAAGTAACTTGAGGAAGAAAGGGTTTATTTAGCTTACAATTCCAGGTTATAGTCCATCAAGAAGGCAAGGCAAGAACTTACATGGTTAGATGCTGTCAAGAGCAAAGAATAAAGACTGTACCCATGTTGTCTATTTGCTTGACTTTTGCTTAGCAAGATTTCTTCACTCTCATACATGCAAGGGCCCAGCATAGAGAATGATGTCACCCACAGTGAGCTATATCAGTTACAATCAAGACAGTTCTGCTAGGCTGTGGAGACAAGGCAAGTGAATTTCTGTTTTGAGGCCAGCCTGATCTACAAGGTGAGCTCCAAGACAGCCAGGGTTATACAGATAAACCCTATCTCAAATAAACAAAAAGAACAAAAAACAAGACAGTCCCAACAGATATGCCCACAGGCCAACTTGATCTAGATAATTCCAAAATTGAGACACTTCTCCATTGTGATTCTAGGTTACAGCAAGGTGACATTTAAAAGCTAATCAGCACTGTAGTCTACATCTGTCACCCCAGTATTCAATAAATAAGTGGAGGCAGAGAATCTAAGTTCAAGGTCATCCTTATCTATAAAGTTTGAGATCAGCTTGGGCTACATGTGATCTATCTCAAAAGAAAGAAAGAGAAACAGCTGAAAATGGGGGTGAAAGGCAAACATTCCTCATTGCTGTCCTTCATGTCCTAGGGACTATGTGGCCTACACTTTGCCAAACAAAAGAATCTGGAAACAATCCAGACCACTGCCCCAGGACTTGGGGACAGCCACAGCAGTCAGTGATGGTCTGCTAGCCAGTTTGGGAAAATTGGGGTCAGGTGGCACCTTTCAGAACTTCAGATCCTGAACTGAATCTGTGTTCCCAATGACCATGGGAGGGAGGGAATCTGACATGAGGAGACAAAACCAACAGGAAATTTGGGGTCTTTATTTCTGTTTGTAATGTCATGCACTCGATAGAAGATGCCCACATAGGCTTGCCAGGTCACTGTGCTGAAAAACAATGACTGTGATTTACCAGGTGCCAGCTGCACTCAGTGTTTTACATATATCATTTTTCTCTGGGTTTTTTGTTTTGTTTTGGTTTGGTTTTTCAAGATGTATATAGCCTCTGTATAACCCTGGCCATCCTAGAACTCACTCTGTAGACCCGGCTGACCTAGAACTCAGAGATGTGCTTGTCTCTGCCTCCTGAGTACTATGATTAAAGGCATGCACTACTATGCCAAGCTTTGTTTTGGGTTTTGGGGTGGTTTTGTTTTGTGTTTTAGATAGGAGAGGATCTCATGTTAGCCTCAAACTCCCAATGTAGAATGTGGCCTTGAACTCCTGTTCTTCCTGTCTCTACTTCCTGAGTGCTAAAATTACAAGCTTACCCCACCATACCTGATTTTGTGAAGGGGGTATTTGTGCAAGTGCACATGCGTGTACGTGTTCACAGAGGCTAGAGAAGAGCATCAGGTGGCTCTCTCCTATCACATTCTGCCTTATTCCTTTGAGGTAGGATCTCTTCCTGAACCTGGAGCTCATAGTTTAGAATCTAGCAGATCCCAAAAATCTGGGGTTAGTCTGGTTTATTATGTGGGCTTTGGAATCTGAACTGCCATATATATATATATATATATATATATATATATATATATATATATACACACACATATACATATATGTAGATATATATGAATGGAGGAATATTTTCAGAGGGAAAATCAGGATGGTAGAACAAAGTTGACAGATTTCATAATAAGTATGCTTAAGATAGGGCTAGAAAGATGGTTCAGTGGTTAAGAGTATTTGTTGCTTTTTTAGAGTTCTGTTCTCAGCACTCACTTGATAGCTTATAACCATCCTTGAGTTCCAGAAAGTACAATCTCCTCTTCTGAGATCCAAGGGCAACAGGTGCACATACATATATCTAGGCCAAACACTCATGCTCATAAAATGAATCTTTTTTAAAAAATGAAAAAAAAATATTCAAAGCTGGAAAATGTAAAAGCACTTACCAGAAAATCTGAGTTCAATCCCAGAATGCACATGGTGGGGGCACAGAACTGACTCCCACAGATGGCCTTGGACCTCCACATAGATGCTGTGACACACACACACACACACACACACACACACACACACACCACTAATTAATTAGTTAAATGTTTTGATTTTTTTTTTTTTTTAAAAAGGAATTTCCAGCCAGGACCAAGGCTGCAGCTTAACTAGCAGATTGCTTATCCAGAATGCTCTAGGCCCTGGGCTCTGACCACAGCACCACACAAAATTGGGCATGGTGATGACACCTGTAAATAAAAGACAAAGAATAGAGAGAGAAGAGAGAAGAAAGAATGGGTTAGATTCAACTGCATGTAGTATGCCAAAGGAACCTTTCTAAAATCCCAGCCTCGTTCACAGGCCCCCGAAAGAAAAGGCTCTAATTACTGGAACTATTCTAATTGTGGTATTTCAGCCCTCTCCCTTTCTTTTGTTTGTTTGTTTTGTGGGGTTTTTGTTGATGTTTTCTTTTTCAGTACAGGGCCTCATTTATGCTAGGCAAGTGAGCTACATTTCCACTTTATTTTTTATTATTTCGAAGCAAGGTATCATGTTTCCCAGGCTGATTGGAAACTCACTGTATATAGCCAATAACAATCTTGAACTTGTAATCCTCTGCCTCAGACAACCAGGTGTTGTGCATGGTCATCATGCATAGTTTCCCATCTTATTTTATTGTATTTTTTGACACAGTTCTCTCTATATTGTCTTGAACTTGTGGTCCTCGATACTAGCCTCCTGAATAGCTGTGATTAGAGGCCTGCTCTATCAGGCCCTGTCCCCTGTCTTCTGTGCATAGTTCCTTTGCAGCCTAACTTATCTTTCATCTTTTTGACTGAGGTGTAATTCATATAACATAAAAGTCATCTACCTAAAGTTTATCACATGCACAGTGCAGCCTTCACCATTATCTAATTCTAGACACCCCTCCCTTACCCTCTAGGCAGTCATTCTACTTCCTCTTCTGTCTTTGCCTCTGGAAAGCACTAATCAATTTCTTGAAGCTATAGATTCATCTAATCTGCATATTTCATGTAAGTGGAAACATAGAACTTTTAACTGGATTCTCTCATTGAACATAGGTTTTTAAGATCCACTGATCTTATGTGAGTGCATCATTTCTTTTTGTGGCTGAGTAATATTCTAGTGTGTGTTTTTGTTGAAGTATTCATCAATCAGTGGATACTTGCATCATTTGTACTTTGTACCTGCTTATGCAGCACTGCTATGTGCACTCATGTGCACACTTGTATGGGCGAATGCTTCAACTGTCTTGGGTAGACCTCTAGTGGGGAAAGTATTAGGGCCTACTGCAGCTCTTCATTTCAAGAAACTCTGGCTGTTTCCCATTTCGAGCATTTATCTGGATCTATCATAGACATTTTGGGGGATTGTTTCTTACCAAGAAGATCAAGGGTGACTTCTGTCGTAGTGTGTGGGGCCATCAAGTCTTGTGAAGGATTTGGGAAATGATGGAGCTGTTGAGGGCCAATGGCAATCTTGGATAGCCACTGGTAGAAAGAGAAAGCAAGAGATGACAGATTCACCTATACTAGTTAGTTAAAACACTAAGGGTAGGGCTGAAGAGATGACTTCAGGGTTAAGAGCACTTACTACACTTGCAGAGGATCAGATTCTATTTCCAGCACCTATATGGTGACTCACAGCCATCCTTAACACCAATTCAAGAAGTCTATATACATTTGGTTTTTCAAGACAGGGTTTCTCTGTGTATAGTCCTAGCTGTCCTGGAACTTAATCTGTAGACCAAGCTGGCCTTGAACTCACAGAGATCTGCCTGCCTCTGCCTCCAGAGTGCTGGGATTAAAAATGTGTGCCAGCACTGTTCAGCCAAAAACTAAATCTTTAAAAAATAAAATTAAAACTCTTAAGAGTGCTCCTGCAATGTAACTCAGCCTAGCCTGCACACATCCTTGGGTTCCAACCACTCAATAAACCAGGCAAGACAGCAAAGGCTTGTTATCCTTGTATTTAGGAGATGGAGACAGGAAGATCAGGAGTTTAAAGACATTCTTGGCTACTTTGTGAGTCCGAGGCCAGCCTAGGCTCTAAGAGACCCTGCACAGTGATGGAGGGAGAGGTGACTAAATTCCTTGGCTAGAGAGGTAGGGAGATAAACAGGATGTGTTCCCTATTAACTAGATAGGATAGGGCTTCAAGGAAAAAAAAAAAAAAAGATGGCCAGCAGTGTCCAAATGAGAAAGCAAAGGAGCTCAGAAACACTTGATATCTGGGCTTTTCTATCCCTCACAATCCTTGCCCATAAGTGCCATCTTTTCCAAGCCTTCTGCTCTGGCTCTACTTCAAGAGCCATGATGTGGTGACTGACACCTGTGAATTCTAGTACTTGGGATCACAAGCCTGAGACCAGCCTGGACTACTGTCTTACTTTTCTGTTTGTTGTGATAAAATATTCTACAAGAGCACCTTGAGGAGTCTATTCTGGTTCACAGTTTCATGTCGCTCTATCATGTCTGGGTAGTCACAGCAGCAGAGATTTCTGGGACACACCTAGAAGCAGAGAGATAAACTCTAGTGGTTCACTCACTTTCTTTTGAAATAGCCCTACCCATAATGGGTCTTCCCATCTCCATTAAATGAAACAGAAATGAATCCCACTAGCCATTCCACAGGCCCATAAAGCTGAGGAGTGTGAATATTGATGAATTTCAGGAGAATATGTGTGAGTGACATGTAGCTCGTGTGTATATGGTATGACTGAGTGTGAATGAATATATATGTACCCTAATAGTATAAATTTAAGTATGTGTCAATATTTATGAATGTATGTCCAAGTGTGTGTCTGTGAGACTGTATGTGCATGAATATGTGTGTGAATATGTATATATCAGAGAGTATGTGTATGTGTGTGGAAGTATGAATGAGGAGAGCAAAGTGGAGCCCACTCTGAGGCTGGACCCTCTCTGCTCATCAGACACTGGTAGTCCCAGGCTACCTCATTATTCATAGGTGCTCTTGCTCTGAGCTCTCAGTGCTCCCCAAATTCAGCAGTAGTTCTCGAGACCTCATCCTGCCTCCACTGCCTATTCTGTTATATCCTTTCAAATCCTAGGCTGACAATGCCTAGAAAGATCATTCTGTCTCAGCACTTTGTGGTCACAGCTCTGTCTAACCACAGACTTTGACACTGCAGGAGAACATGTAGCAGCCCCCTGTTTCTCCCTCAGAAATTAACTTTTACTTTGGCAGTTTACATCTGCTTAAAAACTTTTAGGACCAGTGACCCCCAACTAGCCTGGCACTCATAGAAACTTATAGAAACCTATAACCCTAGACTAGGGAGGGATTAAAACACCTGCTATGTGAGTTTTAGGACTGGTATTCTAATTGCCAGAATCCATATATAAATGCCGGAGGTTGGTACTCTGCCAGTACTTCCAGCCTCCAAGCTCTGGGTTTGATTGACAGACCCTGTCTTGATGAATAAGGTGAAAAGTGATGAAGCATAATTCCTGACATCAACCTTAGGCCTCTGCATGCAACTTACATGCACACGTGTGCACACACATAAGAAAGATAGGGAGAGGGAGAGAGAAAGGAAGGGGGAACCAAAATCCAGAGTTCTGTGCTCCCAAATAGAGTTGGGGAGCACTCAGGGGCTGCAGATAAGCCCTGGATCCCCGATCCTGTAGGGAGCCAGGTTCCTGAGGAGGGAGGATTCTGAGATCCGTACCAATGAAATGAGAGCTGTGAAACCCCAAGCCCCACCTACAATAGAGTATCAATGGAGAGAGGCTCAAAGCTAAGCTTATGACTAGGGTGAAATCCAGCTGACCTGGGATCCCTGGAGTTGGTTGGCGCTATAGGAGGGTGCTTAATGCAGAAGGGTGAGCAATAGTGTCTTTACATATTATCTCTGTTCCCCACTGCATAAGGAATCAGATATCCCCTCTGCAGGGATGATGTGAGGCCCTTCCTGTGGCTGTGAGTCAGAACTGGGTCAGGCTGGGTTCAGGAATACAAAGCAGACTTCTGGGATAGAGCACAAAATGTGGCAGACATGAAGGTACCATGCTGTGTAATCAGGCTGGAGCACAGATTTCTTCCTGCCTTCGCAACCCCAGGATTCTCCATGTTCTCATACCCTGCATACTGGCTGCCCTCACCAAGAGGAAATACAGCTAGACAAGAACATGTTTCCCAGCCTCCACCTTCCCTCCCAGAGCCTTTTCCTTTTCCTTTGTTTATTTTTAAACATGTCCCCCCTCGCTCTGTGTGTGTGTGTGTGTGTGTGTGTGTGTATACAAGTGCACATGTATCATGTTGTACATTTGGCAATCTTAAGAAAAACTTTGGATGTCAGAGTCTGCTGTCAGTGGCCACTGTGTACTTCAAGCTAGCTTACCCTCAAGTTTCTAGGGATTCTCCTGTGTCCACCTCCCATCTCACTGTAGGAGGGCTGAGATTACAAAGGTATATTGCTACCATGTTAGCTTTAGGGAGATTGTAGGCATCCAAACTCATGCCTTCATCAATGTGTGTGTTATACACTAAGCATCAGGCCATTCCAATGCATTTTCTGACCCAGAAATGCTCCCTGCCAGGGAAATGCCAGTCCTGCCTATTGCATGAGGTTTCCGACCCCGTCTGGTCCAGAGGCCCAACTTGTCTGCTACCGCTCCCCCCCCCCAGTGACTCAGATGCTTATATTAATTTCATCCTGTTTGGCCTGTGTCTCAGGCACATTGCTAGCTAACCCTTTCATGTTAATTCAACCTAATTCATTAATCTACCTGCCATGTGGCTGTGGCCATGACCCGTGGCTCTCCTGAGTCCTTTACATGCTTCTTTTTTGGCAGCTGGATCAAGTCTAACTCTGCACACCTCCTACCTGAACTTCAGTTTCCCCACCTACTTCTTCTATGTGCCCCTTCTTCATGTGCCCCACCATGACCAAAACAGTTTCTTTATTTAAAGAATGATTTTCACAGCATATAGATGAACATTCCCACCACACCTGCCTTCAGTTCTCTTCATATCATATCAAAGCTTAGGGACTCCAGCTCTCAGCAAGACCTCCAGCAATGGTCCCAGGCTAAATAATAACAGCCAACATTAATGAACAAATATGTCATGTGCTATATGAAGCAGGTTTGGTTCCCAGCCACCCTTTGAGACTGGCCAGAGAAGTTCAGTGAGTAGCTTAAAAACCACACAGCTCATTGACAGAGAGCCAGGTTTCAAACACATGCATTTATATGAGTTTACAGCTTATTTTGCTTTATTTTTGTATGTCTGTGGAGTTGCACATATGTGAGTGACTGTGCATGGGGAGGCCAGAGGACAGCCACAGCTAATGTTCTTTAGATGCTGTTTACTTTGCTTTATATCTATTCTTAGGTTTTAATTTTGTATGTGTATGTATATCTGTGTGAATATATATCATGTATTTGCCTAGCCTTCAAGGCCAGGAGGAGGAGGAGTCTAATCTCTTGGAGCTGGAGTTATAAGCAATTGTGAACCACCTGATGTGGGTGTTGGGAACCAAACTTGGGTCCTCTAGAAGACCCTCGCCATCGCTTTTTTTAAACAGGGTCTCTCAATGGTCTGAAATTCACCAGTTCAGCTAGGCTGGCTGGTCAGTGAACCTCAAGGACCTTCCTGCCACTATCTCCTCAGCACTGAGATTAAAGTGTACACCACCATAGCAGTATTTACATGGGTTTGAGAGATCTAACTTTGCTTTTCATGCTTTTGTAGCAAGCGCTTTATAGACTGAGCCATTTGCCAATCCTCAGTATGTGTTTTTATCACCAAACAACAAGCATTTAAAAAAAAAAAAAAAAAAAAGGCAGTGTCCTTAAAAGCTCCCATAAGGCTAAGCAGATGACCCTAGGAAAAGTAGGAAAGAAGCCCAGGCATGTGGAGACTGAGATCAGGATGCCCCCTCTGAACCATCAGCCACACTGTGTATCCACTTAGGGCACTAGTTCCTGGCACTTTGATGTAGCCTTGGCTTCCCAGCCAAGGAGACATTATTGTTCCAGTCATTTACAATACCAGTCAGTTAGCACTAGAGTAACTGCTTCATCTGAGCCAGCAGCACACTCTTCTTGATGAGACAAAGCAAGTCAAATGCCACCATGAGGCTCCTAGGGCAAGCCACTGCACAGGACAGAATAGAGTCAGAAAGGGTCACCAGAACAGGGGATTCTGTACCTCTGAAGTTTCACAAAGGATCCTTAGGACCTCCAGTTACATGAAGCCTCTGGCCCAAGCCCTGCTGCTGGATCTGAGCTTTGGCTGTTGACTAGATTGCAGCACATATAGTCTATGATACAACTGGGAATGGACCAGAAGCAGGAAGTCCAAGATACTGAAGTATTCTCAGGGTGAGCAGACAGACTCTGCTGGCCCACAGCTGACCATCCAAAGTGGGTATCTACCCAGTGCTAACTAAATGTATCTCCAACCCCAGACAGAGCTATAACCTGACTTCCGCTCCTGGCTGATGAGCCTGTCTACCATGGCGAGCCCCACTCTGAGCCCCGACTCCTCATCTCAGGAGGCGCTGTCAGCACCCACCTGCTCACCAACCTCTGACTCTGAGAACCTCAGCCCAGATGAACTAGAGCTGCTGGCCAAGCTTGAAGAGCAGAACCGGTGAGTGGGGAGGCAGAATCTTCACACTCAGAGCTGGACCTGGGCTACACAAGATGCTTAAAGAAGGGTTTCTCTTTCATCCTCCCAATCTGAGCTGAATAAAATGGTTCCTTCATTCAGAAGAGGAAACCTACATTTCAAAAGATCAAATGAATCTGGTTGCCATTTACAAGACCATTTGTGAAGGAAGAGGTTAAAGCTCTTAGAGGTCTTGTTTTGTTTTGTTTGGGGTGGGGGGACAGTCTTAGAGTTTTCTGTCTGTTTGTAGAATTCCCCCTCACTGGAGGATTCTAGGCAAGACCTCTGCTGCTGAGCCATAATCCAAGACCCTCATTGGGGGATTCTAGGGGAAGGCTATACCACAGACTCATGCACACAGCCCCTCATTGAGGTTTTCTAGGCAGGGACTCTACTATTGAGCTACAACCCTAGGCTAACACCATTACTCAGGAAAGAGTGAATGCAGCAGATCAGGAGACACTGGCCACAAAAAAGGTTCTTTATTACTTACAGTTCTGAAAGGAGAGGAAACAGACTGTCAGTGAGGAGGCAGACTAGAGTCTGAGGGAAACACTGGCAAGAACCTTTGTGTTGGTTTTCATGGGCAGAAGTGGGTGGAGCAGGCTGGCATATGATTCCCTGACTTGAAGCATTTCAATTAGCTCTGGCTAGAGGTCTGCCCTGGATGCTGGACACTCTGCCCTGGGGTCATATAAGTAGATGGACGGTGAACAGAGTATAAAAGCTTGATGGAGGAAGTAGTTAGGGTGTGGGCACTGGAGTGGCTGGTTTGCATGTGAAAGTTCACTCACAGGCATGTGGGCTTAACCCTAGGAGGGACCTTCCCAGTCTCTCTATCTATTCAGAGTCTATAAAGTTGTCAAAAGTGTCATAAAAAGATCCTAGCATCCCAGCACATGGAGGGGTTGAGCTACAACAGGAGAATCAAGAGGTTCAGACCAGCCTGGGCTTTGTAACCAGATCTTGTTTTAAAATAAAGGGCTAGAGTCATCAATGGTAGAACACTCAACCAAGAATGCACAGGTCCCTAAATTCATTTTCCATTTCAAAAAATAATAGAGGCTGGAGATATAGCTTAGCGGTTAAAAGCCTAGCTAGTTGCACTTCCAGAAAACTTAGATTCAAGTCCCAATATCTTCATGGTGGCTCATGGCTATTTGTAACTCCAGTTCCAGGAAACTGGATTCCCTCTTCTGATCTTCAGGTACCAAGTACATAATGGTGCTCAGACATACATTTAGACAAAACACCTAGAATACAAACAAAATGAATATTTAAAAATAAATTATCCTGGGTATTGTGGTACATACCTTTAATCCCAGCAAAGGCACATGGATCTCTGCGTTTGAGGCCAGCCTGACCTACAGAGTGAGTTCTAGAACATCCAGGGCTGTACAGAGAAACCCTGTCTTGAAAACCCAAAATATAATAATAGTGAGGAGGAGGAGGGTGAGAAAGCAGAAGGAAAGAGAAGAAGAAGAAAAAGGAAAAGAACAAGAAGAATAATGTTTTAATAAGAAGAAAGAAAGGAGAAAAGATGGTTTTATTTGTAAAGTCCTTGAATATAATTCCCAGAATCCACATTAAAAACTAGTCATACCAAGCATTTAATCCCAGCCCTCAGAAGACAGAGGCAGATAGATGTCTATGAGTTTGAGAACAGCCTAGATGTCTACATAGGGAGTTCCAGGCCTGCCAGGGCTACAGAGTGAGACTTTATCTTAAAAAAAAAAATAGTCATGCTGAATGCTGACACATGCTTGTAATTCCAGCAATGAGGAGGTAGAGACAGGCAGATACCTAAGGCTCACTGACCAACTACCCTTGCCTAACTGGGAAGGTGAAAGTTCTTGAAAGACCCTGTCTCAAAAAATAACATGGACTCCTGAACAGTATCTAAAGTTGACTTCTATCCTCCACATGCATGTGAACATCCATGCACCTACATATGCCTATGAAGAAAGAGAAGGAAGAAAGAAAAAGGATATGGTTAATACAATGCCACAGTGTCCTTGGTACTCTGTAACTGCCCTCAGACAGAACTTGCATTCTGAGCCCTTCTGTAAAGTATAGACCATCCCTAAATCTGCTGTGGATAGGTGGTCTGAGAATGAGATGACAGAAACACACACTCAGCCCAGTGCTTGTACAGAAGAGGAACACGCAAATGACTTTCCAAGGGCCAATAGATGAGGACCATTGTAATAAGTTTCTGACCCTGCCTAGCCCCAAGGTCCAGACCTGCAGTCCCAAATAATCACACAAAGGCTTATATTAATTACAAGCTGATTGGTCTATAACTCAGGCTTATTAACTTGCTAACTCTTAAACTGACCCACAATTCTTATCTTGGTTAGCCTCATGGCTTGGTACCTTTTCTCAGAGCAGCATTCTTGACTACTTCCCTCTGTGTATTCTGGCATCTGTCTTTCCTCTTCTTATTCCCAGAGTTTTCTTAGTCTGGTAGCCCCACCCATACTTCCTGTCTGCCTTCTGGCCAATCAGTGTTTTATTAAACCAATAGGAGTGACAAATATTTACAATGTACAAGAGCATTTCCCCCTTTATTTTCTTTTTAAAACCAGAATCCCAAATCTAGTCTCCTTTGTATAACTTTTTGCCTCACCATTATCTAACTTGTAACCAATACTGCAAGCAAAGAGAAACATCCAAAATCCATTTTGGGGCAATGTGAGCATAGTTCTCTACACTACTTCCTGCTGATTGGGGATGCTGATAATCTTATGGGGATCCTGAGAAAATTCAGGATTATGATCAAGTCCTAACTAGAGTATTCTGTGAAGCTCAGTCATCTCAGTCAGTCTCCTTGAAGCAGTTGTGGATGCAGAGCTCAGAGGAAACTGCAACAGAATGCTCTGAAACATTGGATCATCTGGGCCATCTATTCCCATTGGAGGTTTTTTTCAGGGGGTCTTCCTTGATTAAACTTGTTTTTTCTTAACCCAGAATAAATTTATAACCTCTCATTTCATGTGGAAATGAAAAGGAAACCTCTCCTCGTACATAATATATCTTCAATTTTAAAGTCAAGGCATTTACAAAATATATAGGTTGCATTAATCCAACAACATTTATAATCAAATAAACTTTCATCAGCTCTTGCTACTTCCTTTGCAGTCAAATAACTCAAAAACAATATAGTAACAGTCTGTGTATATTCCATCTTCATGTGGCTTATTATGTTTTTTACTGTATTTTTAAGAACTTTCTCTACCTTCTTCTTTTCCTCTCCCAAACCTACATATGTTTTTAAACACACTTTAAACCATTTAGAGGTGAGTCTTTTTTTTGGGGGGGGTGAATCTGTCTTTACTGTAAATCTCTTATCGTTTTTTCTGACTATGCCTTTAATCTGATAAACCTGGCTAGGATTAAAGACTTGGCTAAGGTGGCTGACTATGTCTACCCAGCCTCTTAGACTAGCTTCATAGAGAATTTAGCTTCATAGCAAAGGTACTTTCAGGAGCTGTATTTAGCACCCCAGCTCTGGCAAATTTTAGGATCCACATTGCCTCCAACTAGAGCACTACCACCTGCTGCTTGTGAACACCATTTAAGTATTTAGAAGCAGGGCCTCTTAAAAGAGCCACACTTTTTTTTGCCACTAATACTGAGTTTCTTAAAGAAACTACGCTTCTGCTTGCTGCCGACAAAGCCCTCCAGAGATAATGCTGGTACCAAGAAGCTGTCTTTTACTCTGTTCCCTTTTTGTCTGTAAGATCAGAAACCTTAAATCCATCATATGCAGCTCTTGCTTGTAATGAAGCTCTTGTGAGACTTTGGAACTGGCCTTGTTGAAGCTGCATGTCACAAACACGACATACCCAACATTTTGTAGCTCAAACCTGCATGCCACTCTGTACCAAGACCCACTTAGGAGACACATTGGCTCCATTTCTGTGTTCTAGAACCTTTGTAAGCTTTCTTTCTTTTTTTTTTTTTTAAAACTTTATTTATTTATTTATTTGCCTTGGTGTTTGCCTGGAACTGGAACTACAGACAGTTGGTAGCTGCCATGTGGGTGCTGGGAACCGAACCCTGGTCCTCTGGAAGAGCAGACGGTGCTCTTAACCGCTGAGCCATCTCTCCAGCCCCCCTTTGTAAGCTTTCTAAGGCCTTATGTAGATGTAAATGCCCCATGCTGGAATGCCATTTGTAACCAGAAGTTTAGCCCTGAGGTCCAGACCCATGGTCCCTTAGTCCTAAACAAACACACAGAGGCTTATATTAATTACATGCTGTTTGGCCTATGGCTCAGGCATATTACATACTAACTCTTACGCTTTTTAAAAAAGATTTATTTATATTTATTATGTATACAGTATACAGAAGAGGGTACCAGATATCATTATAGATGGTTGTGAGCCACCATGTGGTTGCTGGGAATTGAACTCAGGACCTCTGGAAGAACAGTCAGTGCTGTTAACCTCTGAGCCATCTCTCCAGCCGCACTAACTCTTACTCTTAAACTAACCCATGATTAGCTTCTTCCTCTTTCCAGAGTTTTCTTAGTCTGGTAGCCCCACCCATACTTCCTGTCTATCTTCTGACCAATCAGTGTTTTATTAAACCAATACAAGTGACAAATATTTACAATGTACAATAGCATAATTCCACAGCAGACCATGGCTCAGGGAGGCTAAGTCATTGGCCAAAGTCACTTAGCAAGAAAGGCGGCAGAGGGGCTAGAGATGACTCAGCAATCAAGAGCATTTGCTGCTCTCTCAGAAGACTCAAATTCAATTCCCAATCCATTGGGTGGCTCACAACCATTCCAGCTCCAGGAGAGCCACTGCTCTCTTTTGGCCTCCACATGCATCTATATGCACATCACATTCAAATATAGAGATAAAAGGTTTGAAAAAGAGGAAAGCAACATGAATGCACTCTAAGAGGTCAGGCACTACAGAGGGCCCTGTGTCCAGGACTCACTGGTATTTTCAGGCCTCTTCTCTCCCATTCTTCCTGCCCAGGCTCCTGGAAGCCGACTCCAAGTCCATGCGCTCCATGAATGGCTCCCGGAGGAACAGCGGCTCTTCACTAGTATCCAGCTCCTCAGCCTCCTCTAATCTGAGCCACCTGGAAGAAGACACATGGATTCTCTGGGGCCGCATTGCCAATGAGTGGGAAGAGTGGCGGCGCAGGAAGGAGAAGCTACTCAAGGTGGCCTGAGGCAGATGTGGGATGAGCATGAGTCTGCCCAGCCTGGCCCTTTACTCACCAGGCAGGGCCAGGTAGCCCAGCTCAGGACCTGAGCAGAAGGGCCAAAGTGGAGATGTGCAAATGGGGCACAGGGACAGGAGCTTGGGGGCAGGATGGGAGAGGTCCTTGTGTCTGCCTCCTTTCTGCTCTTGTGTGATGGTGAGACCTATGACCCCTGTACTCAGGACACTGAGGCAAGAAGCTTGCAAATTGAAGGCCAGTTTGGACTGCATGCTGAAAGTTTGTGTCAAAAGGCCAATGGCTTAAAAAGAATGTGAGGGCTGGGGAAATACCTCTGTCTCTAAAGTGCTTATTGTATAATCTTGAAGACCTCAAGTCCTTCCCAGCACCTGTAAAAAGATGAGCATTCTGGCATATGCTTGTAATCTCAGCCCTAGGGAGGCACAGACAGCCAGATCCCTAGAGCTCGCTAGCCAGTCAGCCTAGCCCAATGGGCAAGCAAGCCTCAACCTAGTAAGAGAGTCTGTCTCAAAATATACTGTGGACGGCTCAGCAAGTTTGCTGTCAAGATTAACAACCTGAGTTTTATCCTTAGGTCCCATATGATAGAAAGGAATCAATTCCTTCAAATGCAGATGGAAGCTGTTGTATGACCTTCACGTGTTTGCTGTGGTATATACTACCTACCTATACACACATACACACATAATAAATAAATAATAAACTTAATTTAAAATACAACAACAAAACAAAAACCAAGGCAGATACTATCCTCAGGAATGATAACTGAGGCTGACCTCTGACCTCCACATATACACATACACATACACATATTTATGCATGAATATACATACACACAAACAGAAACTAAGCATAAGAATTAGGTTTGTAGCTTAGTGATGGAGGAGTCACTGAAGGATAGGGGAGCCCCCAGTAAACATCATGACTAGCTAAAGGGCAGTGAGTCAGATGTCCTCTGTACCATACTAAAAACAGGGATTGGGTTGGCCTTGGGAAGGCTGCAGTGCATGGGGCAAAGCCCATCCCTGGCCTCCCTCCCCCTGCCTCACCCCTCCCCATAACAGGAGCTGATCCGCAAGGGCATCCCACATCACTTCCGGGCCATCGTTTGGCAGCTCCTGTGCAGTGCCACAGATATGCCTGTCAAGAACCAGTACTCAGAGCTACTCAAGATGTCCTCACCATGTGAGAAGCTGATCCGCAGAGACATTGCCCGAACTTACCCAGAGCACGAGTTCTTCAAAGGCCAGGACAGCCTGGGCCAGGAAGTCCTCTTCAACGTCATGAAGGTAAGACCCCAGCATTGGCTGTAGCCACCTCAGCAACCATCTCCACTTGAGATGGCTCTGTGGGGGCTGGTGGGTACCCTGTATTCACCCAGCCTCTTTCCCTTCTAGGCATACTCCCTGGTTGATCGGGAGGTGGGATACTGCCAGGGTAGTGCCTTCATAGTGGGCTTACTCCTCATGCAGGTAAGTGGCTACCCTGAGGTCCAAAAGATGGGCACAAGAGCATTCCCTGTATCTCATGACCTCCTAGGACCAGAGCCTTCCTCAGCAGCCAGCTAACTGTGACCTCTGACAAAGGCCAGGCTAAGCGCCCAGTGGGTGGATACAGAGTGACTAGGCATTTGTGCTGCCTAGGTCTTGGTACTGTACCATCCAGGACAAGGAAAGGGCTTAAGGAGCAGTTGGACAGAGAAGAACCACGAGTTAAGGATTTAGGTATTTATGGGGGTTTGGGACTCCTCAAGAGATATCAGAAGACATAGGACAGGGAGAAAGGAGTCAGGAGTTAATGGGGATGTCCCAGTGGGTAGATGAGACTGGGGCACTAGCAAGGTTTAGGTACAGCTCTGTAGTTTCCTGTCAGTGGTCCTCAGCAAATAACTTCAGCCATGGGGTTTCCATCAGTAAACAGAACTGACCATATTCATAGTGTTTTTGATGGTTCCCAGTGGTATAGTTACAATAAATATAAATGGGATGGAAACAGGGCCCTGGGTACCATGACACTGTCCAGAGACTGAGCATGCCCTTCCCATCCTTCTGTCACTCAACACACACACACACACACACTGCTGGTCCCCCCAGATGCCTGAGGAGGAGGCTTTCTGTGTGTTCGTGCGACTGATGCAGGAGTACCGGCTGCGGGAGCTCTTCAAGCCCAGTATGGCTGAGCTGGGACTCTGCATCTACCAGTTTGAGTACATGCTACAGGTAAGCAGGCCATGGATGGAAAACCCCCAAACTTGAAAAGTCTAGGCCTGAAAAATTACCTTTGGGAGCTGGAAATGTGTCTCAGTGGTGGGATACTTGCCTACCATGCATAAAGCCCTGGGTTTTATCTCTAGCACTTTATAAACTGGACATGTTAGTACACATCTATCATCTCTAGACTTAAGAGATTGAGGCAAGAGGATCAGAAATTCAAGATCAGTCTCAACTACATAGTAAGTTCACAGCCATCCTAAGCTGTATGAGACCCTGTCTGAAAGAGAAAGAGGGGTTAGTCGAGGTAATATGCTTAAAGCCTGGCCAAGTAGTACATACTCTTGATCCTAGTGCTTGGGTTTATGATACAGGAGGATAACAAGTTCAGGGCCACTGTAGGCTACTCAAGTGAGGTTCTGTCTCAAAATTTAAGCGTTGGGAGGTTGGAACATGAGTTAGTGGCACATATAAGAGTCCTGGGTTCGATCCCTAGTTCCATGGAGAAAGAAAAGAAAGAAGTGAGGGAGAATGGGAAGAGAGAAGAAGGAACAGAAGGGAGGGAGGGAGGGAGATGCGGCCCCAAGAAGGAACTCCTGACCTGTCCTGTCCCCCCGCCCCCCGTGATGAAATAGCTTATTAACCCTGAAGCATGCTGGGAGGGACAAGGTTAACCAGGACAGGGGCCTTTTAGCTTCTGACAGGGGCTCCCAGAGCTACTAAGGCAGAGT
This sequence comes from Sigmodon hispidus, assembly GCA_004025045.1. NCBI lineage: Eukaryota > Metazoa > Chordata > Mammalia > Rodentia > Cricetidae > Sigmodon > Sigmodon hispidus. Next base: position 51,300 of record PVIH01006449.1, on the reverse strand, counting down.
GGGGGGAGGAGGAGGGCCAGCCCCACCCGCGTGCTAAGGGTGTGCTGGGAGGAGGGAAAGGGTTGTCTGCCTGCCTCTGCTGATTAGGGGAAGCTGCAGATGTCTCCATTTATAAATAGCAGCCCCCACAGGGCTCACTCCTGGCTGGCAGACAGAACCTAAGTGTTTAGCCTGCACATACATGCATGCACACACCACTCTTATACTCCTATACACACTGGCTATCTCTAGAAGCAAGAGTACTATGTCCTTGATAAGTTATCAGTGAAGGCCCCTTTTCCAGGTTCTGAGGAAAGGGTGGTAGTGCTCTAAAGGAGCAGATAGTTGCACAATAGGATGTCATGCACCTACAAAAATGAACGCAGAGCAGACAGCCAAGGTAGCATGCTTGCCTAGCACTTGTAGGACTCTAGGTTTAGTCCCCAAGTCTTTTCCTACCCCTGCCCCAAAAGAAAAAAAAATTATGGCTGGGCATGGTGATGTTCACCTTTTTTTGTTTGTTTGTTTGGTTGGTTGGTTTTTGAGACAGGATTTCTCTGTAGGCTTGCTTTGTAGACCAGTCTGGCCTTGGACTTATAGAGATCTGCCTGCCTCTGCCTCCCAAGTGCTGGGATTAAATGCCAAAAAAATAGGTGGAGACAGTTAGACTTCTTAAAACATGCCTTTAATCCCTGTGAATTCATTAGCTAGCCTGATCTACACAGCAAGTTCCAGGACATCCAGGGTCATATAATACAGTGAGATGCTGTCTCTAAGAAGATAGCAGTATCAACCTCTGACCTACAAACACACACACACACACACACACACACACACACATACACACGAACAGATACACACTTCCTACACATACCCATAAATAGAAAATAATTTGATCCCAACACCTGCCCCGTTAAAGTTAAAAAGTGATTGCACCCCCAGGCTGGAAGACTTAAGACCTTCACAGTCTAAGATTTATACAGCCAGCCAGATGTGCAGTCTATAGCACAGAGAACCACTGGCTCAAGTAGGAAGCCCAGGGCTCTGATGCCTTCTGCAGCCTCAGTTTGCCCAGTGGTCTGCTACTATCTAGCAGCCTGCAGTTGAAGTCAGTCACACTTTGACAGGCCTTTCCTTAAGCCTTGCTTTTGTCCTCATGTCACTCAAAGTTTCAGTAGCTGAAAAAGGACCTAGGGGGGACCCAGGAGGGGTCAGCAAGTGCTCCTTGGAGGTGAGGGGCACTGAGGCTCAATGCCTCCTTCTCCCTGCCCATGAGCATCCCCCTCCCCACACAGGAGCAGCTTCCGGACCTGAACACTCACTTCCGGTCACAGAGCTTCCACACATCCATGTATGCATCATCCTGGTTCCTCACACTTTTCCTGACCACCTTCCCCCTGCCAGTTGCCACCCGGGTCTTTGACATCTTTATGTACGAGGTGAGCGCCCCACAGGGCACCACTGCCCTCTCCACTCTGCATGTGGAGGAAGTCACCTTCCACCCCAAGGAAGACTCACCATCAACCAGCGGAACCAAGGAAGGGCTAAGGAGGAGCTCTGAGCCTCCTGGGGGGAGGACACAGACCTTCAGATGGGAGAACAGAAGGCTCGTGGGGCCAAGGCTCATGGGGCGTGGTTGCTTTTGCAGGGACTGGAGATTGTGTTTCGAGTCGGCCTCGCCCTGCTACAAGTGAACCAGACAGAGCTGATGCAACTGGACATGGAGGGCATGTCCCAGGTAAGTCAGGATGGCTGAGAAGGTGACAAGAAGTGAGAAGTGGATAGAGCGCTTACCCAGCATGCATGTAGCCCTGGATTCCATCCCTAGTGCTACATAAACAGGCCTGGCCTCAATGCCAACACTCAGGAGGTAGAGGAAAGTGGATCAGAAGTTCAAGGCTAACCTGAGCAGTACAAGATTGCAAGTTATGAGGGCCTAGCTTTCCAATGGTAGTCATTCCTAAGCATCTGGGATCCTTTCTGCTGTCTCCTGAGGAACCCCAGGCTGTGTCAGATACAGCCCAGAGCCAGCACACTAGCACTGGGAAGAAAGGGAGGCCATCACTCAGCTGACTTGGGGAGATCCTATTCACTCTTTCCCAACCTTGTGTTGCAAGTCCTCAAAGCTTGCCTGCAAAGTAACTGTGAATGAAGTGGTAGGGAGGCTTTCAGTATGGCTTCATCCCCTCACAGGAGGGAACCAGGCTTCTTGGGGTAGATTTCTACCCTGCCCCTCCCTGCCTGGGCCTGCCACTGGCACAGTATGCTAGAGCAGAAGCCAGCTTTCCCCTCACCATGGTTTCCCTATTGCACAGGCCCCTACCCCCTCCCAGCATCTTCCAGCTGGTGCTTCAGGAAAGAATGCACAAAGGCCACAGTTGTGTCTGTGAACACGGGCATCCATTGTTCAAGACTGCCTGAGGGGGCCAGCTGGGCGGAGGAACAGGACCTGTTGTCCACTGGGCTTGTCTACCCCCTTCCTGAGGAAGGTTCCCCTATGCTCAGACCCCATTCATCCCTGCCTTGCCTGCAGAAGGCGCTCTAGCCTGATTGCTTCCATTTTGTTCCATTATTGTTGTTGTTATCGTGGGGGTTGGGGAGAGGAAGGGAGAGAGGAAGGAGAGCTCATGGTGCATAGTCAGATCACATCGCCGACAGTTCAGTTCTCTCCTCCCACTCTGGGCTCTGGGGTTTAAACTCATCCATCTCTTCCCACTCTTGGCTTAGGGATACAAATCAAGTCAGGCTTGGATCAAGTTCATCCCCATCCCCAACCCCAGGCTTGATTTTTCCCAAGTTTCCCCTAAAGGCGTCCTGGAAAGGCAGGCCTCTGGGTCTTGTCATACACTCATTGGTTAGCACTACAAATGCTGGCTCAGTAGCCAAAGGTAACAGTCTCTGTGCTGAGAGCAGGAGGTGCCCTAGGCAGTAGCAGGATACAGTGACAGTTCAGGCAGACCCTGATGGTCAGGATCAATGTGACAGTGACTCCCTGTATCTTCACAGTACTTCCAGAGAGTGATCCCCCACCAGTTTGACAGCTGCCCGGACAAGCTGGTCCTCAAAGCTTACCAAATCAAGTACAACCCTAAAAAGATGAAGAGGTCAGTGCCTGGGAATGGAGATCCCAAGAGGGAAGCCTTCCCCAACCCTGAGGATTCTGGGACGGTGACCATATGCCCTGTCCCCACAGGCTGGAAAAGGAGTATGCAGCTATGAAGAGTAAGGAGATGGAAGAGCAGATCGAGATCAAAGTGAGTTCTGGAGACATGAGGGAGGGGCAAAGATGGGCTCCCTGGAGGCTTGCCCTCGCAACTCCAGAGCTAGCCACTAGAGGGCAGTCCTATCCAATGCATGGGTGGAACGGGTTGGCCTGGGCAGACAGCCTAAGGCTCCGGATGGCCCTCACCCACATGACCCTTTTTTCACCTGCCAGCCCGGCGTGGGAGCGCCTGTCCCAATTGGCATGTCCTCAGAGCTGGCCACACAACAGTAAACAAGACGGTCAGAGTTCCTTGCCTTCATGCCCCCGAACCCCCGTGTCATGGGGCGACATTCAATAAATCACTGAAATAGCGTGAACTTCATAGAATGCTCCGGATATAATCATACAAGAGAGAGCCAGACGCGCCTGGGAGACACTCCAGATCCAGGAGTCCAGTGCACAGGGCCTAGGATAGTAGCATGCACCTGGTGGGCAGAACACCTAGAAGGCTGAGAGGTCAGGGGAGCCTTCACGGTTGGAGGCTAAGAGGGGAAAGGCTCAGGCAGGCAAGCAGGATATGTAGGCTAGAGTGTGGGGCACACACTGAGGAGCTGCCTGCCAGCCCCTCAGAATCAGTTCTGTGAGTGCACAAAACCTCTGAACCAAAACTCACCTCTTGATGCTTCAGCCCTCTTCATGTGATTTTAGCTGTTCACCCAACAAACATGATTGAAACAGAGAGACCTGGTCTGAAGTGACAAGGACCAGGCTTCCCAAATGAAAGTACTCTTGAGCACCTAGAGTCCTCCAGTACCTCCCCAGGCCCTGCCAAATACAGTCCAGAGCCAAGATTTAGAAGAGGGAAGAGAGAGAGGCCCCACCTACTCCAACCCACTGACTAGGTACAGGTCTCCAAAGCCTGCTGGCCAAGAATGAGAGCCCTGCCACCCAGTACAGAGGACAGACAGGGACACAAACGCACACCCAGACCTGGTTCTGTCCTCTCCAGTCAAAGTGGTTATCTCTGGTGTCCCACCAAGGACCAGTTGTGTGACCCTAGCAGGTGAATTCACCTCTCCCAGTCTTAGAGTCCCCTTCTGCAAAATGGGGATCTTGGTGCTGTTCTCATTACCATCAACTTTGTAGTTATAGTGCTCACTTCCTACAGAAGGTCAGGGGCAGAGCCTAGAGGATCCAGACCACCTGCTGCCACCTCTGCTGCAGGGCTCCAGAGAGTTTTCTGTCCTGGCTTTGTGAGTCATCTCACAAGCAAGGCATCTTGAATATTGCACCAGACCAAAATGTGGTTCTTGCTGTGTGCAGACAAGAAGCTTACTCTCATTTCGTGACCATGAGGACCCAGCCACAGGGCCATGGGCCAGACTGAAAATTTCCCCTAAGATTTCTCAAGAGGCCTTGAAGATGGATACTTTTCAAATGAGGCACAAATGTCCTGCAGTTTGGCCTTTTACCTTTAGCCTATTTTAAACATTTTGACTTGATGCTGGGAATGGGGGTTTGCATGCTTTTAATCCCAGCAGTCAGGAAGCAGAGGCAGGAGAATTTCTGAGTTGGTCAGCCTAGTCTATAGAGTGAGTCCCAGGACAGCCAAGACTACACAGAGAAACCCTGTATCAAAAAAAAAAAAAAAAAAAAAAAAAAAAACCACCCTTTTGAATTGGGTAAGGAAAGATGACAAGTGCATGACCAACTGCCTTTGAAGGAAGAGTGTCTTGTGGCTGGGGATGTAGCTTAGTGGTGAGCATTTGCCCAGCATGCACAAGGCCTTGGACTTTATCCTCAGCACAGAACAAAGGGAAAAGAAAAACAGTGGCAAAGTAGATGGCTCAGTGGAGAAAGTGCCTGATGTGCAAGCATGAGGACCTGAGTTCTCTCCCCAGAACCCACATACAGTAGCCAGAAGCAGTAGGTATAATTCTAACCCCAGCCCTGGAGATGCAGAGACAGGCAGATAGATGCTGGGGCTCCCTGGTGAGTCAGCTTATCCAAATTGGCAAATTCCTAGTGAAAATAAGAGAAGTGAGGCTGGGGGGATGTCTCTGTCAAGTGCTTGTCACTCACCAATGAAGACCTGAGTCCAGATAGCCCAGAACCCAACAGTAAAAACCAGGCAAGGTTGGTGTGCATTTTTAACTGGAATCAGGGGAGGTAATAGGCAGATCCATGCAACTCATTAGCCAGCAAGCCTTGCTCAATCTATGTGCTTCAACTTCAGTGAGAAACTACTTCAAAAGCTAAAGTGGAACAAGCACAGTGGTGCATGCTTTTAATTCTAGCTGTCAGGTGGTAGAAGCAGACAGATATCTATACGTTCAAGGCCAATCTTATCTACATAATGAGTTCCAGCCCAGCCATGGCTACATAGTGAGACCCTGTCTCAAAATAAACCAACAAACCCAGGCATGATGGCTTAATCCTGTCATCTCAGCACTGATGAAGTGAATTTAAGAGGAGTATACAAATGGCAAATTAGGGACAAATCGGAGCTACCTGAGACCCTGTCTGAACAAAAGAACAGAACAAGCTGGAGCCAGGCATGCTCGCACCTACCTTTAATCTCAGCACTTAGGAGGCAGAGGTAGGTTTATGTCTGTGAGTTCCAGGCCAGCCAGGGCTTAAAGTGAGACTTTTTCTCAAAATATAAATCCTATAAATAATAAATAAAATAACTTTAAAGTAAATAGGTAACTATTTTAAAATGAACAATTTAAAGGCTGGCCTCTGGTCTCCATATGTATGTGTGCACTAGAGCATGAGCTTAAACAGACATGCCTGCACACACACACACAAATATACACACGTAAGTTATACAAAAGAGAAGAGAGTTGGTTGCTCTATTTCAAGAGAAAACACCAGGACATGTCAGTCAGAAAACATGGAAGAGGCACAGCCCAGAATCTTCAACATACTTTCTACAGGAAGGAAGAATCAAATCAGGGCGGCTGTGTATGAGCAGGACCAGGCAGGGTAGGCAATATGAGCAGGCAATTTGAGTGATTTTTCTCAGCTTCAAAAAGATTCCTTCTAGTATTTATATCAGCACTGGGTCATCAGAATAAGGGTGGTATCCATTTAGTAAGCCTCAGATAAAAGAAAGGTTGAGGCCTTGCTTTCTGGACTTGTTGGTTTTGTATTGGAAAGACAGCAGTGTACCTGCTATATAGCAATTAGCTAATTCTGGGAAGGAGTATCTTCCTAGCTAACAAGGCCTTGAGATGCTGAAGCATCACAAAATACAAAGACTCTCGGAAGGCTGATGACTGAAGTTTGCTCCCTAGGACCCACATGGTAGAAGGAGAGAACTGACTTCTATACGATCTCCACAGGTGGACCATGGCATCATGTGCATGTGCACACAAAAAATAAACATAGAAATGTAAATGCTTAAATACAAAATTTTATCTATTTGAGGATGTTGGATTTTTGGTTTTTTTGGTTTGGTTTGTTATTTGTTTTGTTTTGTTTTGTTTTAGATGGAGTCTTCCTATGCAGTCCTGGCTTGTCTTGAATTTGACTCCTCAGTAGTGACATAACAAGCATGTGCCACCATTCACTTACATAAGCCTCATTTGCTTACTTTTTATTGTTTTTTTTTTTTCACTTTTAACCTTAGCCAAAACTACTGTGAGAAGCAATGAGTTAGTTTGTTGTGACAGGTCTTTATATATATATATATATATGAGACAAGCTAGCCTCAAATCTGCAGTACTCTTGCCTTAGCATTGTAATTACAAATGTGTACCACCATCCTCAGCTGAAAAAACATTTCAGACAGGGTCTCATATAGAGCAGGTATATGACCTAAAACCAGCGTTGTAGCCAAGGATGACCATGAACTCCTGATCCTCTTGCCTCTACCTCATGAATACTAAGATTAGAGACATGTGCAATCACACCCAGTTTGTATGGTCTTGAGGGTTGATTGAAACCAGGGCTTGAAGCATGCTAGGCAAGCATTCTGCTAAGCTACATCCTCAGGCTCCCACTCCCAATATTTTGTAAACTGTGAACAGGGGATAGCCCTCATTCATTCTGCCTTCCTTTTTTTCCTTTTGGGTACTGGGAAAAAAGAGGACTCATCAGCTGGGTCTGTTCAAACTTCTCTGTGGGTGGTGGTTCCAGATGCAGTGAGCAGAGCAGCCAGGTTGGACAGAGCACTTTAGGAGTTAACAGGCAGGAGACTAATCCTTGTCCTTAAACAGTTCTGATATAGCCTAGTGGGAAGCTCAGCTGGGGCTCTGCTTCTCTCTGATTCAGCTTCCTTACACATGATGTGAGTCAGTGACCATCAGATCCATCATTTGCTCAGTTGCTTTCTGGGTATTTCTATCAATAGCCCCCCACCCCGCCCCTGTAAGCGATTCAGGGTGCATTCTGTGTAACTAACCCTTAGCAAGTATTCTAGTTTCATTTCTGCTGCTGTAATAAAATACTCTGACAAACCGAAGAGGTCTAGAGACAGCCCAGCAGTTTAGAGGACCTGTGTTCACAACTGTCTATATCTCCATCTCAGGAGATCTGGTTGCCATCTTCTGGCCTCTGTAGTCATTTCATGCACATAAGATAAAAATCTCAAAAAAAAAAGTTTTTTAAACTTAAGAATTTCAGATTACAGTTAATTACAACCAAGAAAGTCACAGCAGAAAGAGCTTGAGACAGTTGGTCACATGGCATCCAGTCAAGAACAAAAAGATGCTTGCATGTGGTCAGCTCTGTTTCTCCACTCCTGCAGTTAAGGGTTCCCTGCCTGGGTAGTGCTAGCTCCTCCCACATCAGTTAAGATGTGAGCACAGGCCAACCCAATGCAGACAATTCTTGATTGAGATTCTCTTCTCAAGTGATTCTAGGTTGTGTCAAGTTGACAATTAGAATCAGCCCTCACAGCCAGGTGGGACTGTCAGTCATCTACTAATTCAAGTGATTTCTTCATAACCGAGAGACTGAGAAGGCTAGCTACAACACATAAACATACATCAGCTTACGGAGGGTCATGAGGAAACTCAAAACCACAGATACTTAATTCAAATTCCTATAGTGGAACAGAAGGCAGAGCCAAGCATGGTTGATGTACTTCTATAAGCCCCTACTCAGGAGGCAGCAGAAGGGTTAGGGTTCAAAGCTATGTATACTATACTATATAACAAGACTGTAGTGGGCAGGAGAGTATTAGCCACGGCAATGTCTCCAAAAGGCCTGGGGTTCTATCCAAACCCTAGCATCACACCACCTGCACAGCAATGGTACATACCTACCATCTCAGTTTTCAGGAGGCAGAAGCAACAGCAAGTTGTAAGCCAGCCTGGGATGTATAAGATCCTATTTCAGAGAGAAATGGTTAAAGCAAAGGCCACCTACATGTTCAACACAAGAGACTGAAATTCTGGGGGAGCATGGTGGGGAGGTGGGAGGGGCTTGTTCCAGAAAGACCAAGGTAGAAACAGACTTCAAGGACAGTGTAGATGCTGACTGCTTCTCTCTCTCTCTCTCTCTCTCTCTCTCTCTCTCTCTCTCTCTCCTCTCACTGAGAGGAGAGGACAGAGAAGAGGATTTCTACTGAAGGTTTGGACTTTTTTAAAAAATTATTTTGAACTCAGGAGACAGAGGCAGGCAGATCTCTGAGTGATCTACAGAGCTAGTTCCAGGACAGCCAGAACTACACAAACCCTGTCTCAAAAAAAAAAAAAAAAAAATCATCATCATTTTGAGACAGTATCTAATGTAGACCAGGCTGTCCTCTAATTCGATATGTAGCAAGGATGAGCCTTAATTTATAATCCTCCTGCCTCTGTCTCCCAAGTGCTGGGATTACAGGCATGTGCCACCAAGCCAGGATTTTCTACACCAAGGGCTTTTATGTGTGCTACATAAGCACTCTACCAACTGAACCTTATTCCTAGCACCAAAAAAGTTTTATTTAACTTTTTTTTTAAAAACTTTATTTATTTATTTATTTGCCTTGGTGTTTGCCTGGAACTGGAACTACAGTTAGCTGCCATGTGGGTGCTGGGAATCGAACCCGGGTCCTCTGGAAGACCAGGCGGTGCTCTTAACCGCTGAGCCATCTCTCCAGCCCCCTTTATTTAACTTTTATTTTGCATATGCATGTGGGTGTGTATTGCAATAACATGCATATGAAAGGTCAGAGGCCAACTTATGGGGATCAGTTCTCTCCTCCTACCATGTAAGTCCTAGGCATCCAGCTCAGGTTGTCAGCTTAGCAGCAAGCATCTTTCTCCAATGACTCATCTGGCAGGTCCTCAGTATTTTTAATGAGCCATCTAGACAGGAGTATGCCACATTTTGTGAAATTTCTGACCCCGAACATAAGGCTCTTAGGGGGACCCTCCTTGACCTCTGTTGTTGAATGGAGATTAAGTGCCTATGGATATTCAGGCATGCTCTGAAGTGCTCTTCTTCTTCCATTATAGAGACTTCGAACAGAGAACCGACTGCTCAAACAGCGGATTGAGACCCTAGAGAAGGTGAGGAGTGTGGGTACCAGCTGCTGGGTTCCAGATCTCAAGGCCTCAAAACACCTGGCCAGCAGCCATTAAGGCTGGGCCCATTGCTGCATTCTGAACCAGCCAGCTTAAGCCTGGGTAGGGCAGGCATAGTGGCTGTACTTTTGTGATCTCAGCACACAGGAGGTAGAGGTAGGGGGATCAGGAGCTAAAGGCCAGTCAGCCTCGGCTATATGAGACTCTATCTTAACAAAATATATGGGTGGCCTTTTCTTCAAACACCCCCAACCCCACTGAGATTTGGGCTACCCTGTTATTAGGGGTTCTTGGAAGACTTCATCCCACTCTGGATCTCAACTCAGCCCCTAGGGTTGCAGCTGAATTACAACTTAGTGGATGGCAATCACAAACTACTTGGGTGGCAGAATGAGCTCTGTCACTGGACCATAAGGAACCCTAACCTGTAATTTGTTAGTCTCACCCTAGAAATGAAGGGAGACAGAATGGAGGAAGAGGGAGGTGCCTCATCACTTGAGATAGAGAGGCATGGACTTGGTCTTGACTTGGTCTTGGACCCTACGAGGTTAGGGATGGGGGTGGTTTGGGTGATTTAGCATGACTCTAGGTCCCACTTCCTGCTCCTCATTTGACTAAAGAGGTGGCAAGATGTTATTACCACACCAAAAAGCTTCATTCATGTTTTCTCTCAAGATTAAAATGCATTCCCTGACCCAGCCCTTTCTGGGACCTCCTCCTGACACAGTGAAGAGACATCCCTGCTGCTGAGTTTTCTCGGCCCAGTGCACCCTAAGCTCCCCATTCATATGAATCCCCCTCCAGGACGGAGCTGGCTCTGGCTTTGGTCTTCCTCCAGGTCCTCTTCCGCTGGTTCTCTGGTCTTTACTCTTCTCTCCCTGCTTATAGAGGTAGCCCACCTGCGTTAGTGACAAGTGGTTCTTGTCTGTCTCTCCCCTCTCCTGTCCCCTGCCTTCTGCTCTGCCTCCTTCCCCTGTTGCTGGGAACCCCCTTCGCCTGGTAGGAGAGCGCGGCCTTGGCTGATAGGTTAATCCAGGTACTGTATTATATACCTCTGCACTCTCCATCTCAGACCCTTCCTGGGTCTCTGCACAAAACAGCCAGTAACCACCTCTTTCCTGGCCACTACCATTTTGGGAGCAAGGGGACAGGCCTGGCAACTTGCATGGAGGGAGCAGCTTCCAGGGAGATCAATGCTTTGAGGGAGGGGCATGTGAGCTGGAGACAAATACCAGGATGGGAGGCATTTGTGGGAGTGAGTTTAGGAGAAAACTTACACGTAGCATAGACAGCAGGCTTCCTCCACCAAGGGGCAACAGATGCCACCCCAATAGGGCTCAGAACCCTTAGAGCATCGTTTGTAGGCCTTGACATGTGTTGTGCTAAACTTACATGAACTGCTCACCCACAGGCATGCATGCATAATTACAGGCACACAATCCTTCTGACTCCTCTGCTTCTGCCTGCCACCCCATCACCATCTTTCACTTGCCTGCTTCTGCTACTGCTTCATTCTTGAATGGCTTTTCTAGAACTTTCTGCACAGCATCCAGTGGCTCCGAGCCTGGAATGGGGGACAGGGAGCATCAAGTTGGGTGGAAGAGAGGATGTGGGTGGAAGAAATGGCCTCCAAGGAGAGGTGTATTCCACCTCTCAGAGGCCTTTGGCTCTGGATAACAATCTTTTTCTTCATGTGGGACCTAGGTAAACAACCAGAATAGGAGAAGAAGCCCAAGCTTGGGAGTTGGGGGCATTTGTCATTTAAGCCTAGCCTAGCAGTACTTTCAGAATGTCCAGTATTCCCAGGATCCTTCGGGTGGCCTATTCTTGCCTGTCTCTGCCCTCCCCTACATTTTGAGGCCTGCTGTGGGTGGGACACCCCATCCCAGGCTCATGAGCACTGAAGCCTATGCCTATCTCACTCTACGCCTCTCCCATCCTCTCTGAGCTCCCAGAGGTGAGGCCTGGGTCCAAAGCAGATAGTCACAGCTCCCTTCCCACCCCCATCCTCACTGTGCTCAGGGGCAGGTGACACGGGCACAGGAGGCTGAAGAGAACTATGTCATCAAACGGGAGTTGGCAGTGGTGAGACAACAGTGTAGCTCAACTGCCGAAGACCTTCAGAAGGCACAGACCACCATTCGGCAGCTGCAGGAACAGCAGGTACCAGGCATGTGGGTGGGATTGACTGGCAGGACCACAAGCCTATGTGCCACCCCTGTCTTCTGACCCTTGGGATTAGACCTATAAGGTAGGTGGGGGTATCCAGAGGCTGGTGTGGATTTGCTGCCCCTCACAGCCAACCACCCCTAGACTCCACAGGACATCCTAAGATTACCATTCCCTCTCAGAGGTGGGTGGGTCTTATCTTGAGACTAAGAGTCTCTGATAAAGTCTCTGAGAAACAGAGAACCTCTGGGTGCCTACTGTGAGAATATGAAAAGGTAGGTAAGGTTCAGTGCTAGTGTCCTCAGGCTCAAGAGAAGCATTGAAAAAAGGAGGTACCCCAGAAGAAGGGCACCTCATGAGCCCATCTTGACCTAGAAAGTGATGCTGGCACAAAGAATCAGAGTTCCTAACAGGATAGAAGTCAGGGAATAGGAGGCTATGGCTGAGGAAGGGATGGCTGCCAAGGCAAGACTGAGGTGGGCCCCTAGAGAAATGCCCTGTCAGGCTGCCAGAGTAGAAAGAGCGGGTCTCTGTTTCTAATCAGAGACCCAGAGGGCCTCCTATCTTTCTCTGTTTTGAAGTGGGGCCTAAGATGGAAAGGTGAAAAGACCCCAACCATGGCCCTGACCATGTCCACATATATAATTCCACAACTCGACATATTTCAGGAGCACATGCTCCACTCCCAGCCTATAATCCTGGGACTGTGTCTTGGAGGGTCTCAGAAGGCCTCCTGAAGTCATGGAAAGTCCATTCCCAACATATGTTCTGTGCAGTTTTCCCTGGAAAGTAGCCAAGCCAGTTCCATTGCCTCCAAGTGCCATGAACAGAGCATGAATTCAACCCAAGATGCCCAAAAACTGAAACCCTCCAGACCACTAGCATGGAAGCTATCCACCATGTAGCAGTCTCCACCAGGGACCAATACTATTCTTTGTCTCCAGGAAAACCCACGCCTTACAGAGGACTTTGTGGCCCACTTGGAGACAGAGCTGGAACAGTCACGATTACGTGAGACAGAGACTCTGGGGGCCCTTCGAGAAATGCAGGACAAGGTTCTGGACATGGAAAAGGTATAGCTGGGAACGGAGACAAAAGTCTTGAGTAAGTGTTAGAAGCTTCAGCAGCCAAACATGACCACATACACTTATAACCAGCATTGTGGCCGAGAGATGGAAAGATGTCTGGCTTGCTTGTCTCTAGCCTAGCTCCAGGTTCACTTAGGGATCCTGTCTACAGGGAATAAGGCAAAGTGAATGACTGGACAGCTGACATTGTACTCTGGCCTCTTCAAGCATGCACATATATGCACACACAAATACACACACAGGTTGCACAAATTCTATTTAGTATTAATAAAAACCTGGAGCCAGATATTGGGGAAAAACTAAAAGATGAAAGAGACAGGGAAACAAGCCACAGCCACTTCTCACTTAACCACTCCTTACAAACCCTCAGCCTGAATGCCTAAGTCCTCAGCCTAAAGGGAAGGGTTGAACTCTGTCTCCTTCTGCCTTATAATCTCTACCAGCAATATCAATTTCCGGTTCAAACTTCCTAATGCTAGAATTGAAGGTGTGTGTCACCACTCTCTGACCTTCATGGATAAATCTGTGGCTGGCTCTGTCCTCTGATCTTCAGGCAAACTTTATTAGATTATATATATAGAGAGAGAGAGAAGAGAGAGAGAGGGAGAGAGAGAGAGAAAACCAAGGAAATTGCCTTACCATCATGTCAGTCAGTTCCCAGTTCCCATGGAGGAAGAAACCTCTCCATACTGCCTTATAGCCCATTACCACCTAGGCTTTATTCCAGACACCACCACAGTCTCCAAACAGAGATCTAGTGGTATAGAATTAGGAGCCTTCATCTCAGAGCTTCTTATGCCCTTGCTCACATACACAGCAGCACAGCCATGCCCTAAGTCTCACTCTCAAATCACAAAGTATGGCAGGCTTCATAAGCTGCTTGGGTATCCCACTGCACTGCACATGTCTCCCCTGGGGCTGTGGTTCCAGGATGCAGGGAAGGAAAGGCTAACAGGGGAAGGCCCAGGCCCATTAACTAGGACCGTTTACTCCCTCTTCTCTCCCATGAAGATGCTCTCCAGAGGCAAACTAAGGGCCACATTTTCCTTCCTGGAGCCCTACAAGTGGGTAACCAGACCTCCTGAGTGCCTCCCCAGCTGCTTTGTGAGTTGATGCAGCTCAGGCTAATGATGTACCTCAGTTGGTAGACTGTTTGCCTAGCATACATGAAGCCCCAGATTCCACCCCTAGTGCATACCTGTATAGCTCTGGGGAGATAGAAGAAGATCAGCCATTCCAGATCAGCTTTGGCTGCATAGCAAGTCTGATTTCAACCTGACTTACCTGAGATCATGTCTTTATAAAAATCAATAAGCCAAACCAAATCTAAACAACAACAAAAATTTTCCTGGAAGCTGCCACACAATTCTTCAAGTTGAGAAAAATCCCTCCCCCAATATGTGTTATAGCTATGTGAGGGCTAGAATCCTCAGTGCCATCAACACACCTCCCTCACACAGGAGAGAAAGGTGCCTAGCCTAGACCCTGTCTTGTGTCCCACACTCATACTGCAACAAGTGTCATTAAAGACCAGGCCTAGCACGTTACAGCATGAGCACCACCACGCCCTCAGTTACTGGACCCTCTTCACAGTAGGACAGAATAGAGGATGGTCCCAGGTCTGACTGTTTCTGGAAAGGGGCTCCAGGACCCGCCTGGGGGGAGAACGGGGTGTTGCCACCTGTCTTGCAGCCCCTGTTGATGCAGTTCTCAGAACTGGTCATGGATTCTGAAAGGACTGAATCTTGGGGAGCAGACCTGTACTCACCCTAGCCGCCCCAGAATGCATTGTTATTAGCAGTAATATTTACAGGAGGCCTCACATTCCAAGGGGACTTTCCAAGGACAGACTTGAGAGAGAAGATGCTAGTTTTGAAGATAATGAACCCTGGCTAGGGTTACACATGAGGGTCCTCTTCCCCTGGACCTAATTCCTGCTCCCTTAGGTAATGTTGCCTCCTCCCTTCGATCAGCTTGCCTCAGGCAGAAAAAGATCCTAGGAAAGGCCGGGGCATGGGTCCTGCAGTTTAGGAGTGATTTCTAGGTTCCTCACTTCCTGTCTCCCTGCAGAGAAACAGCTCACTGCCAGATGAGAACAATGTAGCCAGGCTGCAGGAGGAGCTCAAGGCACTCAAGGTGCGGGAAGGCGAGGCTGTAGCCTCTGCTCGGGAGCTCAAACTGCAGCTGCAGGAGCTCTCGGACTCCTGGCAGGTGAGGACCGGTGGTGAGGGTGCCCCCAGCACGATGTGCCCGCAGCAGCTGGTGGGCGGTACCTCAGGGATCATCGGAGACCAAAGCTGTCTTCCACCCTTCCTGTTAGGCCCACCTTTCCCGCGGTGGCCGCTGGAAGGAGTCCCCGAGGAAGGTGGTCCTGGGCGAGTTGCAGGATGAGCTCATGACTGTGCGCTTGCGCGAGGCGCAGGCCCTGGCCGATGGCCGTGAATGGCGGCAGCGCGTAGTAGAACTGGAGACACAGGTAGGCCGTGCCTACGCTGGGACAGGGACCCCCACAGCGAACCCCTTAATCAAACCGTGACCACCCTTTTTCTGCTGCTGTGCCCTCTGGTCCTCCCTTCCAGGACAACATCCACCGCAACTTGCTGAACCGTGTGGAGGCTGAACGTGCAGCTCTGCAGGAAAAGCTGCAATACCTAGCAGCGCAGAACAAGGGACTCCAGACTCAACTCAGCGAAAGCCGCCGCAAGCAAGCGGAAGCTGAGTGCAAGGTGCAGCCCCTGCCCGAACCTCACGACCGACCGCACCTGGGACCTTGCCATCTCCTTAAACTCCCCTCCCCCCTATTTCAGAGCAAGGAGGAAGTGATGGCGGTGCGCCTTCGGGAGGCCGACAGCATGGCTGCAGTAGCAGAGATGAGGCAGCGTATTGCAGAGCTGGAGATCCAGGTGAGCTGCAGAAGCTGGGCGGAGGGTGGTCCTCCTGGGCTGGCCTTGCCTTAACTACCAGTACTCCGACCCTACCCGCAGAGGGAGGAGGGCCGTATCCAGGGCCAGCTGAACCACTCAGATTCTTCGCAGTACATCCGCGAGCTGAAGGACCAGATAGAGGAGCTAAAGGCCGAGGTGAGAGCAGGGGATGCTGGCAACAGGCCAGACTCTAGTACAGGGACCTGGATTAAACATAAAGCTAGGAGGGCAAGGGAGGAGGGCGCCTGATGGCCGGGCTTCTGTGTGGGTTCATCAGTCTATATCTCCAACGTGCGGGGGCCCACCCTGCGCATCCCAGGTGCGGCTGCTGAAAGGCCCACCAACCTTCGAGGACCCGCTGGCTTTCGATGGGCTTAGCCTGACGAGGCACCTGGATGAGGACTCCCTACCATCTTCTGATGAAGAGTTGCTGGGCGTGGGTGTGGGCGCAGCCCTGCAGGACCCACTCTATCCTCTGTCGCCTCGGGATGCACGCTTCTTCCGACATCTGGAAAGGCCAGCCAAAGACAGTGAAGGCAGCTCAGACAGCGATGCAGATGAACTGGCAACGCCTTATAGCAACCAAGGCCTGGACAACTGAGGCTGGGAGCCCACTCACTGGGAGCCTGAAGGCTGCATCCAACGATTGCTGGAAGAAGAGGGCAGCAGCCAGTGACCTTGCTGCTGCGAAGTACTAAAAAAATCCTGTGCCTCTGTGGCTCCCACCAAGCAAAGGCCAGGTGGAGGAGGCAGCCCGGAAGGCAGGGCCTACTGGCAAGCCTGTCCTACATAGCAGTGTTTACCCGTTTGGGTCCATATGGTCCAAGCCCTCCTGAGTTCAAGGGGTGCCAGGACCAGTTACCTGGAGGGTGTTACTCTCCTAATATGGACAAGGGCTGAAAGTGCAGAGTCCCAGGATTTGCTAAGCAGGAAGCTTCCTTCTCCTGGTCAGCTTCCCTTTGGGAGGGTGGCCCTGCTGGGTGGGGCCCAGGAGCTGCAGTGGATCTGAGGAAGGAGGGGCAACTTGGACTGGATGTTAGCACCCCAGGACAGGCTCTCTGGACACAGTGATTTGAACAGCCACAAGGGTCAGATGGCCAGGCTGGGCTTTTCTGCCTGGTGCAGGCATCATGGCCCCTGCAGCAGAAACCAAAGTCTGTGCCCCACCCCCGCATTCTGTGTGCAGGGCCACTAGAGATGTGAGTGAGTGATCAGTGGGAACCAGCTTAGGCTTGGGCAGTATGTCCCCCACTTTCTAGGGCTACAGAAGCTGCAAAGAGGAGACCCTTTTTCCCAGAGCACCCATCTTACTCTGGAGAGTACTAATATCACACATGTTGGCTGGCTGTGGAAGAGAACCCCTTTCTTGGGAGTTCTCAGTCTCAGTCCACTTGTTCCTGTGTCCCTAGCCCCACTTATGACCAGAGTTTCCCAGTCAGAGTTACCTCCCTTATGTCCTTGAAGTGTTTCCATGGTCTCTGCCCAGTCAGAGTTGAGAATGGTGCCAAAGTCCATCAATGCTCCCAGGCTCCTTTATTCCTCACCCCCTGCATCCTGGAACCCTGGGGGCTGATCCTCTCTCAGTGCTCCTAGGGCCTCAGGTAGAGTGGTCTCCCAAGCAATCCCTGGGTGCTTCCTGGGTGGGCCACTAGCTCAGTCTCCATTCCTGGTGGTCCACTCTTTAAGTGTTAAAAAGCCTAGGGGCTGGGGCAGGGTACCCCTAAGGAGGCCCTCTTATGTGCCCCTCCACACTGCCCGCCACCATTTTGCACACTGCCTGTTCATACTCCATGTCTCCCAGGCAGGAAAGATGGAAAATAAAGTGTATTTACACAGTCACAGGGATACTGAGTGGAGCAAGCCAAGGGGCTGGCAGAACCACAGCAAGAAGGTGCTGAACTCCCATCCTAGCGTTCTGGAAATTCAGTGATGAGTGCAGTGACTAGTTGGTATGAGAAAGGCCACAGAGATGGAGAGAGGGTTAAAGCCTGGCCTAATCTGAAACGCCAGCTTCAGGAAGAGCCGGGCCCGGTGATATTTGTTCAGCAAATACTCTAGGAGGCCAATGATTTGTTCTCCACTGTGCCTGGCTCTGTGGAGTCTCTGCTGTCATGGGAATGGGTTCTGAGAGGTTAAGAAGTGAACTGCTATTACTATTATGCCAAAGTAGACAACCAGAGCAGAAAAAACCAGCTTCCTGGAGGAGGCAATGTGAGAGGCTTTTCTGGGGGCAAAAGCATGAAGGCCAGATGCCATGGAACTAATGGGGAAGGAAAGTGTCACTGTCTGGAGAGAGCCAGAATATCCTGGAAGAAGGAACAGATATCGGGTGTGTGGTGAGACCAGGAAGATGGTGAGTGTGACTGCTCCAGTCAGGATCTGAGATTGGGCTTGAACTGAGAGCAGTGTGGGGCCTGTGGGGAAGGCTGAGAAGAGAGCCTATTGAATGGGAAATCCCTTCTGGGGAAATTCCCTACTGGGGAATCAGTAACTAGGCCAGTGCACCAAATGCCAAACTGAGTCAGGCAATGGGGAAGGATGTCTGGGAGAAGAGTGCCCAGTGTTAGCTCCAGTTCTTGGAGGGAGGGGAAAGTATAGCCAAGGGCACTAAAAGACAACTATTTGATGCCACTGAGCATCAGGACACACACTTATTCCATATGAAAATAGCTGAGTCCTCCGCAAATGGTCCCATTCATTCCAATCACACAGATCCAGCACTGATGCTCATCTGTCACTGTGCTCCCATGGGTCACTAATCATCCACACACTCCTGTCCCCAAGCTGGATCCCTGATCTGGGACCTGGCAATGAAGAAAAAGTTCTCACAGAGGTTGACCTTGAGATTCTAGCTGCCCAGTGTTAATAATTGGCTTTTTGGTGGGCATGATGGCACCTTTAACCCCAGCACTTGGAATGCAGAGGCAGGTGGATCTGAATTCCAAGACCAGCCTGATCCACAGAGCAAGTTCTAGAACTACAGGCTAGCCAGAACTACACAGAGAAACCCTTTGGGTGGGTAGAGGGTAGTCAGTTTTTTTTTCTCTTAGACTTGTCTTGACATCTGGGAACAAGGATATCTGAGGTACACATCTCAGTGTAGAGGCCAGAGCAAGTACCCCACAACAGTAGAGGTAACGGAGCCTGCCCTCTGAGATGAAACCCTTTTCTCTTTGGACAGTAAGTTAGGAGGTGGGTACTTCAGAGTGAAGACAGAAAACTTAGTTGTCCATTCCTGACAAGTACCTGACTACAGGGTGAGACAAGGGGTCCAACACAGGGCACTGCCACTCACTTTGACTTCCACACTGTTAGTGCCAAGCAAGAGATCATTGGGCAGTGACATGGGGGGGTGTCATGCATTGGCACTTGGAAAGAGAGAGCCTTGTTTGGGGCTATGGATTCTAGGGACAGGTTGATTACTAGGAGACAAAGCAATTTTGATTGTCAGACTTAAATGATGGTGGTAACTGAGAAGAAATCATGAGATCATCTGGAGTAAGAGACAAGACAAAGATGGCCATGCAAGTGCAATACATAAGAGTGACATGGTGTCAACTCTTGAGTCTTCTGCACACACACACACACACACACCCCTAAGGTACAGCCAGGTCAGTCTACTTCAGCCCCACATTTGTGGGAAGCCTTAACACTATAGTCTCCTTGGTGAAAGGAGAGGGAGATTGCCTCAGTTTATTTCCTTTAACTGTGATAAAAATACCTTGACAAAAGCAACTTAAGGGAGAAAGGATTTATTCTGGCTCACAATTCATGGTACAGTTTATCACTGTGGGGAAGTCAAGGCAACAAACAGGAGCTGGAAGCAGCTAGTCACAAAGAGCAGTGAATGCATGCTGCTGCCTAGCTCTCTGCTTACATAGTCCAGGCTCCCAGCCAAGGGACCAAGCCACCCACAATGGGTAGGTGTTCCCACTTCAGCCCAAGCAAGCTAAAGCCCACAGGCATACCAAGAGGCCTATCTTTCAGGTGATTTCTACATTTTTCAACTTGATACTACCCATTACAGAGGGAGAAGGAACATGAAGTAAGGGGCCATTGTCTCTCCACTCTAGTTCATCCTCCAGGCCCAACTCTCCACCACAAGAGAAGAGGCGCATACAGGGCAAAGGGGCTGTAGAAGGGGCACCCAGGAGAGCAGATTACCCCACAGCCAGGGTAAAAAGAGCTTCGGTGGCTCCCTGGTTCCATCACCAGCTCATCCACTTGAGCCTTCCTGAGCCTAATGTTTCATTGTGTGACCTAAAAGAGCACAAGACTGTTGTAGGCTCTATCTCAGTAGCCCCCTTACTGTAGAAAAGTCACACAGTTCAGCCAAAACTCCAACTTACTCAGGCATACCCAGTAGTATAGTGCAGCCTGGCCCTTCAAACTGATCAGCTACCTGTGTGGCCCTTTTCTAGATCCCATCACCATGGCACATAGGTGCCAGCATCTCTGGTTTTACTGCAAAAGGAGGCTATTCATCTACTGAACACACAGGGTGTGCTGTGGCTCCATAGAGAAGGCCAAAGAGAGAAGCTCAAATGGAAGCTTCTAGGTATGGGTTCGTTCTAAGCTTAAGCCAAGGAAGGGGAGGGCACAGCCTGGGCCCAAAGTCAGGGCTCTAGAGGTTTAAGAAAAACAAACCAAAAACCCAACAACAAATCCATCCAGTCGTCTAGGGAAGTGGGAATAGAGACTAAGACGAAAGAGGTGTAACCCGTGGGGTGGATTCTGGAGCGGTATGTGTATGATGAGCTGGGCTGGGGTCTGGCTCAATGAAAAGTCTCCACTTCTACTACAGTCCAATCACCCTGTGGGGAGGCCACGTCATCGGGGGAGAAGCTGGTGACCGAAGTGATGCTAGCACGTGACTCATCCAGGGGTGACAGCAATTCGGCCCAGCGGCCCAATTCAGCATCGCTGAGCTGAGCCCGAGATCCCCCTGGGATACCACCACCCCCTGCACCTCCTGCACCACCTTCGCTGCCTGCAGCTGCACCCTCCGCTGCTGCTAGCAGCAGGGTCCGGCTCAGCAGGTGTTGCACGACGCTCGCCTGCAGCGCTCCTAGCGGCAGCTCGCTGAGCCGAGCCGACTTTGGGCTTCTCGAGGATGCTCCTGAGCCTGCTGCAGCAGTTGCCTTCCCACTGCTAGAGTCTGGAGTCGGCTCCGACTCCGGCTCCGCATCCAGGGATCCAGGGGTAGGGGCCACCGACTCCGGTCCTTCAGTTTCGTAGATGGTGCACAGGCCGTCAGAGGAGCCTGAGCAGGCAGCGGGAGGCCATGGCAGAGGAACTCCTGTAAGAGCAGAAGTGGGGAACAGCGAGATTGACTCAACCGGTAAGGGCACTTGCTACCAAGCCTGACACCGGCATTTGGTCTCTTGAGCCTTCATAGTGTAGGAGGAACCAACTCCCACAAGTTGTCACATCAACACGAGTCCGCACAGATATACAAGCAAATGAATAAATTAAATTAATGATGTGAAGAAAAATTAAGGGCCAGCAGGGGGCTAAAGATACGGTTCAGTAGATAAGAACACTAGCTGCTCTTTCAGGAGACCTAGGTTCGATTCCTCTGCACCAGTGTGGCTGTTCACAATACAATCGTCTGTAGATCAAGTTTTAGGTATCTGACCAATTCTTCTGGTATCCATGGCACCACATACAAGATGCACAAACATACATCCAGGTACACATGTTTTAAAAATTTAAAAAGGAGAAGGGACAGCAGCAGGTAAGACACTTGCCACTAAGCCTGAAGACTTCAACCCACAAGTAAGGTGAGAACTGAATTCTGTAAGTTCACTGACTTCTACGAGTGCACCCACAAAGTGGAATGGGTAGGTGATACAAACACATACAAAATAAATAAATAAACGTGATTTTGCAGGAGAGGAAGGTCAGAAGTGAAGAACAAGTATTGTTCTTGCAAGAGCCAGAGTTTGGGTCTAAGCATGCATTTCAGTGGTTCACAATCACCTGTAACTCAGAGCCACACACGCAGCATACATTCACACAAGCTCTCTCCCTCTCTCCCTCTCTCTCCCTCTCTCTCTCTCTCTCTCTCTCTCTCTCTCTCTCTCTCTCTCTCTCTCTCTCTCTCTCACACACACACACACACACACACATCCTTTTTTTTAATGATATCTGTCTGCCTGAGTTCATCTCCATAACTCACACAGTGGAAAGAGAATATACCACATGACCTCATTTCCACGAGCATACACACACACACATTATATAAAATTTAAATAAATAAATATAAAAAAAGACCAAATATGGGGCTTGACGACTCCCTGGGAAGCTCCACCCTGGAACCTGGAATTCTTACCTGGAGGGCCACGCACTGCCAAAGGAGGAGCAGGACCTCGACTCCAAGAGGCCGGGTGGCAGGCAGCAAGCTCCGGGTCTGCGGCTGGAGAGACTGTGGCGCAGCCCTCGGGCCCACTGTCGTAGCCTCGGAGCTCCTCCGGCGTGCTCGTGGCACTGCTGCTGTGGCCTGCCAGGTCCGGGCCGCTCAGCGTACTGGATGGACTTCGCGAGGGTGGCGGCGGTGGGGCAGGGGCCAGCGACAGGGTTAGCCGTGGATTTGAGATCGGGACATCTGGACCAGGGGTCGGGGGTCGACGAGGGGCTTGCGGCGGGGGTGATGCGGGAGGAGAAGGAGGCTGAACAAGGGGCGTGGTCAGACCAGGAGAGGCCTGCGGGAGGGGCGTGGTCAGGGGAGAGGGCGGGGTCTGTAGCGAAGGCAAAGCCAAGACGGGAACCTTCAGGGGAGGTGCCGTGGTGGCCAGTGGGGAGGAGGGAGCCTGCGGAGAGGGTGAAGCCAGAGGGGTGGGTGAATCCACTGAAGGTGGGACTTCTGGTGGGGGGGTTGCCAAGGGAGACGGAGGTGAGGGTGAGAGAGAAAGAGGGCGCTCTGGAGAAGGTGAGGCAGGAGGGGACAGAGGAGCTGGCAGCGGGGGTGAGGCCGGGGACGAAGGAAGAGGCAAAGGACATGGAGCAGGAGAAGGCGCCTGCGGAGAAGGCGAGGGTGAGGAGTGTGCCTGCACAGAGGGTGTGGGAAGGGAAGAAGGAGAGGTCTGAAAAGACGGTGAGCCCAGAGAGAGCGGGGCCAAGGCCAGAGGAGGGGGCGTGACCTGCTGGGGCGCTGAGGTCAACAAAGAGGCCTGTAAAGTGGGAGAAATCGGAGTTGGTGGGAGCGTGACCATGGAAGAGGGAGGGACATGCAGAGGAGGTGAGTTGGAGGCAGAGGATGAAACTGGAGGAGGAGAAATAGCCAGAAATAGAGGGTCTTGCAAAGGCGGCGAGGTTAGATTAGGGGGCGTGGCCTGGAGGCGGGGAGGAGACTCAGAAACGCTGTCCCGGAAAGGGGGCGTGGTTAGAGTGGACTGAGTTGACAGAGAGGGTGTGACAAGGGGAGGAGGCTGATGCTGGGGAGAAGTTGGCGGAGAAGGTGAAACTTGCGGGGGAGAGGGAGGCGTTGACAGAGGTAGAGGTGCAGGTGAGAAAGGCGTGGTCAAGAGGGTGTGCTGGGGGAGCGAAGCTGAAGAAGCCTGATCGCAGGGCAGACTCTGCGTAAGGGGTGAAAGTGATGGAGAGATTGCAGCCGCTGGTGGGAGTGAGTCAGAGGCCTCTTTAGTACCCAGACTTGTGGGTGGGACTTGCAAAGGGGGCGTGGCTGGCGGGGAGGGGAGGTCCTGCAGAGAAAGTAGGGGAGGTGAGGGTGGGCAGTTTTTGGCCTGTGGATGGGGTGTAGAGGGTTGTGTCTGGAATTGAAGTGGAGCAGATGGAGGAGGGGTGGACGGTGGAGAGGGAGGGAGTGTGGCCTTCAGTGGGTCCTCTGGGACCTGGGCAGAGGAAGCCTGAGGTGTGATGGTTCCAGGTAGAGCCGATGTGACTAAAGATGAAGCAGAAATCAGGCTCTGTGCAGAGGTTCGGTCCTTCCTCGGGACTGCTGTCTGGGGTGGGTGCAGAGCTTGCTGACCTTTCGACTTGAGCTTCGAGGTGTGCGCAGGAGCCCGGGGGGTTGCACGCGGAGAGACTCCAGAACGTGCTGGGGAAAGCTGAGGGGTAGCACTGGAGCTCAGGGGACGGGAGGCGGGCTTCTGCAGGCTACTACCAACGGCAGAGCGCCTCCTAAAGGCTGGACTCAGCTCCGAGACACTAGGTTCTGCGGCACTGCTCACAGGTTTCCGGGATGGCTCGGTGGTCAGGGGACGCTGCCGAGCACTGGGAGCTGGTCTAGGAATTCCCACCTCGGTAGCTGGGGCCCTGGACCCACGAGCAACAGCAGGGGAGGGTGATCCTGCGGTGAGCCCTAAAGAATCTGCAGCCAAAAACGAAAGGCCAAAAGAAACATGGGTACCCCGAAGCTGGTTCCCCTCAAAGACTGATACAAACCTACTTGTCTCCAAGTCACATACCTCTTCGGGTTCCAGAGCTCAGAGTGTTCTTTCTGGGTGCCTCTGGCACTTTCCCTTTGACCACAGGTTCCTTGGTCGGGGGCTGGCGTCCCTTCTGGACAGCAGGGCCTGGTCTGGGAACAGGAGTACCAGCTGCTTTTGTAATTCTCAGTTGCACATTTTCCTGTCTGGGAAATGGAGTTGTTTATCTTTCTGTGACCCAACCAAAACTGACTTTTGCCCAATTTGACCTATTATCTGTAAGTATTCCTGAGCTAACTAGTGTGAAATATTTTCGTGTATGTCTGTGCACTTGTGTGTACAGTTGTGCTCACTCATGCATGCACATGGACATGCCAGAGGTAAACACTGGCATCTAGCTGGATTGTTTCTCTGCCTTATTTTGCATTCTGTTTTATTTATTATCACTCAATAGACCAGGCTGGCCTCAAACTCACAGACGTCCATATGCTTCTGGGGGCTGCTATTAACTTTGAGTGCCACCACAGCTAGAAATTTGGGGGGAAGGGATCTCTCATTGAACCTGAAGCTTGAGGCTTCCTCTGTGGAGCCCTGGGAATCCACCTCTCACCACCGCCATGCCCATTCAGACCTGAGGTTACAGAGAGAGGCTTTTACGTGGTTGAAACCCAGATTCTCATATTTGTTCAACAAGCACTTTACCAGACTGAGCCACCGTCCCAGCCTATTCCTGTATAATATCAAAAGGTCCCAGATTATTAAACTAACCCTTGTTTGGGGATTTCAGGAGTTAGGGGAATTAGCATGTTACCTGGTGATCCCACTGCTGGCCCGTCCAGGGCTGGAAATAGAACCCTGGCCAGAGATCTTCACAGGGGCCTTCTCTCCTTTCCCAGAAGCTGGGGGCCTGGAGGCTTCGGGGGAAAAAGACAAAAATCAATACTATTTCTGAAAAAGAGAAATATCCGAGAAGAAAGAGAAAAGGTGAGCGGTGTGAACATGGAAGTCACAAATGAAGCTGGGTACCTGGGCTTCGAGGAACTGCGCTGCGCGCAGGTGCCCCTTGAACCGCGGTCTGTGGAAGAGCCGCTTTGCCGATGCCAGCGGCTCGCTCCACCGGGGGCCTTCGCCCAAGAGCTCCATTTGCTTCCAGGACTCGAAGGGCAGCGGTGGTTACAGGAGGAGGAGGTCGAGGAGATCCAGGAGGAGGCCTAGGGGTCATAAGGCCAGGAGGTCGTGAAGCTGGCACCCGCGGGGCGGCTCCTGCCGTGACCCTATCCCTCTTGTCCATATCGCACCTGATGAGGGAAACAGAAGGACCAACATCCTAGATCCTGAAGCGCCCTCTAAAAATCATCCTGGAGCCTCCCCGTGCTTCCTCTAGCATTGCCGCCCATGGATGCCTAAACCTCAGCCTCAAGAGCATCAGTTTGCTTTTCTTCCAACCGCCCACACCCGGTTACCAACCCGGCCGCTTGTGTTGTCCTCAAATCCCAGAGCCACCTCCATCCCCTAAAGCTGAGACGCCCTGTTCGTGTCCCCACCCACCTACCCACCCGCACCAGCGCCTCTGCCTCCTTACAAAACAACATCCATGCCCCTACCCCAAGCCTCTCGGAGACCCAAATGGTCGACCAGCTCCCCAAACAGGGCTTCCAGATTCAGGGCCCTCCGAGTGCTCGCCCAGTGGGATTCACTGGCGTCCTCCTCCAGGTTCCCCAGGCACCTGCAGGGAGAAAGAGTGGCCTCATAGCCCGCGAACGGGCTCGGGGAGACAAAGAGCTGCTTCCCGGCCTCGACCCCTCCCCCAGCCCGGTCCCCTAAGCCAGCGATCCGCCCGCTCCACCTGCTCACATTGCGCGCTCACCTACGCCTCTGGCCACGAGCCGCTCCACGCAGGGTCGCCTGGGGTGGGGCTGGGCCGGGGCAGCGGTGGCGGGAGCAGCGAGAAAACAAGGGGAGGGGGCTGCAGGCGACAGTGCCTGGGGAGCCTGGCCGCGGCCCCGCCCCTCAGCCACGGGCGGGGGGGAGAGCCCAGAATGCGTGTGCTCGATCCCAAACCGGGAGCGCGCCGAGGGGGCTGAAAGAAGAGGCGGGCCTCCGAGGGAAATGCGGGTGCTGTCTCCCGGTGCCCACCGGGGGTGGGGAGAAAGGGCCGTGTCCACGGACCACAGACCTAACCAGAGATGATAAGTAGGGCAATCCCTTGAGGACTCTCACAGTTCCCTATGCAAGCTTCTGCACCTGCTTCTTCTCAAGCACTTAGAGACCAACATTCTCCTGGACAGGGATAGGCTGGCCCTTGGCAACCAGTTGGGCGGGACCACCGTGCCTCTGGCCCACCGACCAATCCGGCCACTCTGTGTCCCCTAATCCCCCTTTCTTCAACTTTAGGATCGTGCAGGCTAGATAGCCCTGGGATATATTTTAACCCCGAGTTTTCTCATACCCTAGCAGGTTGGTGGGGTTGCTGGAGAATTCAAACCCCGGCAGTTAATTTTTATTACATTTTGTTTATTTGTTTGTTTGATTATTGTGTGTGTGTGTGTGTGTGTGTGTGTGTCGCTGTGTGTGTACACATGCCACTGCATGCCGTTAGAAGTCAACGAACAACTATAGGACTCGCTCACTCCTACAACTAGAGGGGTCCGGGAACGAGACTGAGGTGACCAGGCTTGGTTGCAAATATCTTTACACCCTGAGCCATCTCACAGGCCCCAAACTCTTGGACTTAGAAGATGCACAGCAGAGCCCAGATTTAAGGGAAGGGAAAAAGAGCAGAGGGATGAAATAAACAGAGGAAAAATAGGAAACACAGTGGTGACTCTGTCTTTTGCAGGGCTCAAAATCTCTACTTAGCTGACATACAGTCAGTTAAGGCCTCAGATGCTCTCTGGCAGACCTCTTGGGTTGCTGAAGAACATGATTTCACAGGGTGGGAAAGGTCTCCAAAAGGGTGTGTGAAGAAGTTGAGAGCATTCTGTCTGAGGGTCTCAGCCCAGTTGAGCAACTAAAATGTGTCACTTTAGTAGGTCAATTCACAGGCCCCATGGGAGCAAGTGCACCTTCCAAGAGATCTTACCTATAGAGGATATTAAACCAAAATGCTGGTCTCTAGGGCTCTCCAAAGTATATGGGCTCTTTGATCTGGGCATTGGGGGCTGTATGGCTAATACTCCAGAGGAAGAGGCAGGAGGACCCTGCGTTTCAGACCAGCCTGGGCTACTTAGCAAGGCTTAGTGAGCCCTTACTGTGCTAGCTAGATAAAAGAAATGAGTCCTAGAACAGCATCCTGAAAGTTCTAGAAGAAGGGCTAGGTATACAACTCAGTTGGTAGTGTGCTTCTGCAGCATACAAAAAGCCTTGGGCTCTATCCTCAGAAATGCATAAACTTGGCACAGTGGTATGCAGCTATCATCCCAGCACTTGGGAGATGGATCAGGAGTTCAATGTCATCCTTGGCTACGTGATGATAGATAATTTGATACCAGCCTCAGCTGTCCTGTCTCAGCCAATCAGCAGATCTCTGTGAGTTCAAGTCTAGCCTGGTCTACATAGTGAGATCTAGAGTCTAGAACAGCCAGAGACCCTGTCTAGAAAAAACGAACAGCAATACCAAAAATAAATAAATAAATAAAAATAAAAGAGTTGGTTTTGTTTCAAACTGTGTCATTAACTGTCATAGCTGTCATTAACTCAATATGTAGACCAGGCTGGCCACCTAAAGTTCAGAGAGATACGCTGCATCTGCCTTTTAAGTGCTGGGATTAAAGCTGTGTACCACCACACCTGTATAATAAAAAGCCTTTTTAGGACCCAGTGTGGTTCCAAAGAGACCTTGTCTCAAAACAAACAAATGGGGTGGGGGGAGATCACTGCTTTCATTAAACCTCCATGGCTCTAGGTAGAGAAGCAGAACACTAAAGGATAAGAAAAATAGAGAGGGGCGGGGCTAGCGAGACAGCTCCTGTGGTTAAGAACACTGGCTGCTCTTCTAGAGGTGCTAAGTTCAATTCCCAGCAACCATATGGATGGCCTTACAACCATCCATAATGAGATCTAATGCTGTCTTCCGGCCTGCAGGCAGACACACAGGCAGAACTCTGTATACATAATAATATTTTTAAAATAGGGAGATGTCCCAGCAGATAAGGACTCTTATAGCTACATCTGAAAATGTGCCTGAGAATCTCAGTTCCATCCCCCTAAGAACAACTCCTTCAAGTTGTCCTCTGACTCTCTCTCTCTCTCTCTCTCTCTCTCACACACACACACACACACACACACACAATCTAAAGAGTAAATTCTTGGTGTTTTTTTGCTCCATTGGTTGAGACATAAGGATCAAATGTTTGAGTCCAGCCCATCAAGAAAAGCAGCAGGAGAAGGATGGAAAAAGAAAAGAAAGAAAAGCAGGCAGCATTTTGAGATAAGGATGTAGTTATGTACTGAGAAGTACTTGATGGGGGTAAGTATCTTGAGAGTTTTATGAAGTGTTTGTTTTTGAGACTGCCCTTAAGCAACCCAGGGTAGCTTCAAACTCCATTTGAAGCTAAGAATGACCTTGAATTTCTGCCCCTCCTACACTCACTTGCCAAGTACTTGGATGAGAAGTGTGGACAATCATTGGTGGATTAAGTTGAGTATCTCAGGGGGTAGTAGCTTATTCAGGTGGCCTTCTGATGAGCTTTCCCTGTATCTGAGGATCCAGTATTATCACGTGTTTGCTAAGTATCATCTACCTATGGTACTTTCTGCCCTGATGATCCAGAGCCACTCCCTGAACTAGTTCTTTATGGCCAGTCATTCCAGTTTACACACAGACACGTAGACACACACAGACCACACACACACACACACACACACACACACACACACACACACACACACACACAATTCCCCTTTTCTGGAATTCAGAGAGTTGTTTAAGGTATGGTTAGAAGCCAGGGGCTTAGCTTTCTCCATTCAGGATCTGTAACCAGCTGGGTGAGGTACTACATACTTGTAATTTCAACTCCTTATGCTATGGAGGCTAATGAATTGCTACTAGCTAAACTAGCCTAGGATACATAGTGAGTTCCAGACCAGTCTGGGCTACAGAGTAACGCCTTGTTTCAAACAAACCAACAAACAATGGCTCAGTGAGATAGCTAAGCAGTTAAAGAGCCTTCAGCCAAGTGTGAGTTTGTTACCCAAGACCTACAGTCTGACCTCCATACATGTGCCATGTGTAAACACACTCAAAAGTAAATAAATGTGGGGCTGGAGAGATGGCTCAGCGGGGGTCCTCTCTGCTCTTCCAGAGGACCCAGGTTCAATTCCCAGCACCCACATGGCAGCTAACAACTGTCTGTAGTTCCAGTTCCAGGCAAACACCAAGGCAAATAAATAAATAAATAATAAATAAATAAAGTTTAAAAAAAAGTAAATAAATGTAACAAAAGTCTTGTTTTTAAGCAAGCACATGCGTCAGAGGTGACTCATTTAGTAAAAGCACTCACAACATCAGGACAGGGACTCCATCCCTAGAACTCATGTGAAAAGTCCAGTGCTATGCTACCTGTTCCTGTACCCCAGCAACAGCAAAGTGGCAGGAGATAGGAGGGTCCCTGGAAGTTTGTTTATTAGCTGACTAGTTTAGTTTACTAGGCAAAGTCTTGAGCTAATGAGAGACCGTGCCTCAGCAAAAGGTGGAAGTGTGACAGGAGGTTAACTTGAAGGAAACCGTTTGTCCTCTGGGCTCCATCCCACAGACAATTCAAGGAACATCTGCATTGCCTAAAATGGATGGAGCAAGTGCCATGTAAAAGTCCCATACAGGGTTATATAGTTCAGGACTCTCCATTTTGGGCTTTCCCTCAGCTCAGTAGCCCCCTCCCATATTAAGACAGTTTTTATTAAAATCGTCTCTATTTCTAACCATGTATCCTTGGTCTAAGTCTTTGCTGTGGAACACAAGAACCTGGACACTATGACAGGTGATAGATTCTTGAGGAATCAGATCCGTATGCATAACAGAAGTACCCCCCATAACATCTGAGCTTTTCTTCTGACCTTCGTATGCACATGAACATGTACATTCACAGAAAGCAAACAAAGAAGTAAAAAAAAAAAAAAAAAAAAAAAGTAGTGCTCATACAAGGATACAGAAATGGAAAAAAGAAAAGTGGAAACCCTCAGAACCAAATGCCTTTCTTTGGACTCATGACCTTCTCGTTCTGGACCTTGGCACCTCCCAGATCTGCTGATTGTCATCTGTAGGAGCCCCTGGCTCCCTTGCCTCTTTGATCACATGTCCACATACAGCATCCTTTCTGTATCACATCCACCTGCTCTGAGGCTTGGTTTCTCACGTTCTGTCTATTGTCAAGGGATTTTCCAAGCACTTATTAGATCTGCTCTGTGTTTAACTGAAATTTGAATGCTCCATAAGCTAGAAAGATGGTTCAACAGTGAAGACCACTGGTTGATCTCACAGAGAACTCCCACTCAATTCCCAGAACCCACATGGCAGCTCACTAGCTCTATACCTCCAGGTCTAGGGGATCCAATGCATTTTTCTGGCCTCCGTGGGAACTAGGCATACATGTGGTGCACGGACATACATGTAGGTAAAATACCTACGCACATAATATTGACTACAACAATGACAATAAATAAGTAAATAAGTAAACAAACACTCTCTAAATGCTGGTCAAATAGTAGATGAAGCCAAGCAAGTCAGTGTGCAACTAACAGTAACCAGCTGGACAGGAGTAGCAAGAAGTTGAGTTCACTTGAACTCTGTAGTTCCATTTAGACTTCCTGGGCAAGACAGCAAGATCTTATTTATAATTGAAAATTTTATAGTTGACGAAATGGCTCAGCTGGTCAAGGCTGATGACCCAATGACTTGAGTTTAATTCCAGGGACCCACATAGTGGAGAGACTTCTGATGGTTTGTCCTCTGACCACAAGCACACTATGAGATGGACACGGCCACTCACATGCATGCAAAATGAGTAAATAAAAATGTCTTAAGAAAGCTGGGCGTGGTGACAGATACCTTTAATTTTAGCACTCAAAATGCAGAAGCAGGTGGATCTCTGTTAGTTCAAGGCCAACCTGGTTTGAAAACAGAGTCCCAGAACAGCCAAGACTCTTAAACAAAGAAACCCTATCTTGAAAAACAAACAATCAAAAGTAATAAAAAGAAGGGCTGTGGAGATGGCTTGGAGGGGAAAGGTCCTTGATACCAAGCCTGACAACTTGGGTTGAATCCCTAGCATCCACATAGCAGGAGAACTGACTCCCATGGATTGTTCTCTGAACTACACACACCCACTTAGGAACAAGGGGTTCCAGAGAACCTGTTAGAGAGACAAAGGGAAGCCAAACATTCTCAGATGTTTTCAACTCTATGAAGAATTCAGAAAACTCCATCCACTGGCTCCTGCTTTGCCCTGATTTATTATTTCCACAAAACATATTTTATACTAACTTTTTCAGGTTTATTTTTGAGGGTTTTTTGGCTCATGTGTTTTTAAAATAAAAATTTCTGGTAAGTGTTCTGATTTTTGTTTGTTTTTTACTTAATTTTTAAAAATAGAATCTCACCAGGTTGGCCTCAAACTCATACAGATCCTCAGCCTCCTGAGTGCTGGGGTACAGGCAGGAACTATGATGCCCAGCTAAGTGTTTAGATTTTTATTGTTGCTGTTTTGTTTTATTGTGTATGATGTTATGAGTGTGTTCACATGTGTGTGTGTGTGTGTGTGTGTGTGTGTCAGAGATTAACCCCGTGTCATCCTTGACTTTTCTTTATTGTTATGTGTTTGGGTGTTTGTTGTATGTGTATCATATGAGTGCAGTACCCATGGAAGCCA
The DNA here is from genome assembly GCA_004025045.1 of Sigmodon hispidus. NCBI lineage: Eukaryota > Metazoa > Chordata > Mammalia > Rodentia > Cricetidae > Sigmodon > Sigmodon hispidus. Next base: position 19,162 of record PVIH01006449.1, on the reverse strand, counting down.
GAAGAGGGCATCAGGACTCCTGTGGCTGGAGTTACATACAGTTGTAAGCCACCACTTGGGTGCTAGGAATTGAACTCTGATTCTTTGGAAGAGTAGCCAGTGCTCTTAGCACTGGACCATCTCTCCAGTCCCTTAATTTATTTTTTTTAATTTTGCATTTGTGTGTGGGTAGAATGCAGTACTTGCAAAGGCCAGAAGAGGGAGTCCATGATCTTCTGGTACTGGAGTTACAGGAAGTCATGAGCTGTCTGGTGTGGGTGGTAAGAATTAAACTCAGGGCTTCTGCAAGAACAGCATATGCTTTTAACTTCTGAGCCATTTCTCTAGCCTCTTCCACATTATTATTATTATTATCATCATCAATATTATCATTATTATCATTATTAATTTAAGGCAGAGTTTGTCACCCACCCTGGAGCACATCCATTTAGGTAGGATGGGTGTCTGGCCAGCAAACTCCAGGGATCCACCTATGTCTGTCTCTCTGACTTGTAACATGGATGCTAGGGATCCAAACCCAAGTCTTCCTGCTTGAGTGGCAGGTACTTTGCCAGCTGAACTGCCTCCCCAGCATTGTTTTGTATTTTTTGAGAGTCTCAGTACATTGCCCATGCTGACCTCAAATGTGTGCTCTTCTTTCCTGAGTCTCGTAAGTACTGGAATTACAAGCTATGCCACCATTCCTGGCTTGTTTACATGCTTAATGTCTATCTAGAAATCAAATGGTAGAGCAGGTAAGTTACAGAGTGCTTGCCTGGCATGAACCCTGGCTTTAATTCCAGCACCAAATATACCAGGTGTGGGGTCACACACACCTGTAACTCCAGCCCTGGAGAGTTGGGGGAAGAAAGATCAAGCGTTCACGTTCATCCTTGGCCACACAGAGAGTTCAAAGCCAGCTTGTGCTTATAGCCTAGATTCCACCCCTACCACTAGCCTGGTCTACATAGAGAGCTCCAGGTCAGACAGGGCTATGTAGTAATAGCCTGCCTCAAAAAGGAGGAAAGGTCAAGTATAGTAGCATATTCTTTCCATCTGAGTGTCAGAGAGGTTAAGGCAGAAGAATGCCAGCACAGATTACGTAGAAAGAAAGATCCTGTCACAAAAACAAATCACACACACACACACACACATACAATTTTGGCTAGTCTGAGGCCATCCTAGGCTATACAGCATGCTGGCACCCTGTTTTAAAGAAAGCCGAATAAAGCAGGACACTGAAGAGCACAGCTCAGTGGTAGTACACTTGCCTAACTCAAGGAAGGCTTTACATTTGATGCTGAGTGCCAGGAAAAAATGAAGGAGAGGAGGAAGAGGGAAAGGGGGCAGCCTGCTAAACACAGAGAGGATTGTTCTTGGGCTGCCTACAGAAGTACTCTGGGTTTAAAGGGTTCCAACTGGATTCCAGTCTCAGATCTGGGGAAAAAATAGGTATCACTACATAGCCCTGGCTGTCCTGGAACTCTCTATGTTCTGAAACTGGTTTCATGATGGACGTGTCATTCAGGCCAAAAACTCAACACATAGATGAGATAGCACCACCAGCCAAGACAAAACCAAAGACCCAATCCAGCAAAGTCCATTGTTCTGGGAAAGTCTCTAAATGGACTAACCTAGTTTTTTGGCTTCTGTAATCTTCTGTGGTGGGTACCCCGCCTGCCTCTTCCTCTCAGTGCTGGGTGCTTCCTAAAAAGATTTCTTTCGGGCTTGAGAGATGGCTCAGTGGTTAAGAGCACTGATTATTCTTCCAGAGGTCCTGAGTTTGATTCCCAGCATCCACATGGCAGCTAACAACTGCCTGTAATTCCAAGATCTGACACCCTTACAGTTATACATGCAGACAAAACACCAATTCACATAAAATAAAAATGCACAAGTGTCTGTGGGTAGGTATGTGCATGTGAATGTAGGCACCTACAGAGGCCAGAGACAGTGTAAAATTCTCTAGAATTATGGTTGGTTGTGAGTCACAAGACGTGGGTGCTAGGACATCCTCTTCAAGTGCAGTACACACTCCTAACAGCTGTGTTATCTCTCCAGCTCCCAAATCCCTTTTCTCTGTGTATGAATGTTCGTGCAGGGGTGTGTGTGTGTGTGTGTGTGTGTGTGTGTGTGTGTGTGTGTGTGTGTGGTGCAGGGTATGCTCACTCTCCTTATTAGTCCAGGTGGGAGGTTTCCCATTGAGAAGGCATTTTCATACTGAGAGTACATGAAGAACCAAATCTGGCTGCCCCTAGATGGAAGCAGGCAGTGTTCTCCATCTGGCGGTCTGTGACTGGAGTCAATGTCTCCCTTAGCCATTAGAGAGACCTAGGTAATCATGGTGGCAGTGGTGAGGAAGGATGAATCTTTCATTTTGTTTGTTTAGTTGTTCTGTTCTAATAAGGCTCTCAGAAGCTGAAGATTTAGCTCATCTGATGGAGTACTTGCCTGGCATCTGGATTCCATCCCCAGCACTACATAAACCTGTGATGACACAGGTCTGTAATCCCTCAGCCAGCAAACTCTCCTGTAATCCTCTCAGGTGGTGGAGACTCAGATGCTGGAAGCAGAAGGATCAGAAATTCAAGGTCATCTTCACCTATCTGAAGAATTTGAGGGTAGTCTAAGGGGCAAAGATGGGAGAAAGAGGAAATAGTTCCAGCCCCCATTTCTCCTCCCTGAACCCTTTGGCCTTGCACACCCATGTCTACCACCTGGCATACACTAAGACTGAGAAAAGAGTATGTCCCTACCCCTAACCTTCAGGATGGGCCACAAGTCTGAGGACAGACAGTCAGACTAGTACCCACACTGGGAGCAGCTCCTGACAGCTGTTCAGGTCAGCACTGGAAGAGGGAAGCCCTACGCTCTTGGCCTTCCACTGCCGGAAGTCTGTTTCTACTCAGGCCTCGACTGAGCTTTGGTACCAGGTGGGGATGCTTAGGGATTGACAGAAATGCTTTCCAGAATCATTTCCCCCGACATTTGCCCAGATAGTGCATCTCCAGGATACCAATTTGCCCCCACTGTCAGGAGTTAGTGGGACTGTGAACTTCTAAAGACCCTTCTCTAGGGAATCTCTCGCTTTGCTTGCAGTCGCGTGGTGCATGGCGCGTGGCGTGGAGTGGGATCGACCTGGGAGCGACTGCAGCGAGGCGGGGCCGAACCATCCCGGGGGCGGGACGGGGCGGCTCCCGGGCTCCTGGCCCAGCCCGCCCTGACTCACCCTCTCCGGCCCGCCTGGGAACTCTGCGGGAGTCCGGGTCGATCCATTCCCTGGGATCTACGAGTTGGGCCCCAGAGTTCCATCCCTGAGCAGTGAGTAAGTAGCCGGGGTTGGGGGGCTTCCATCCCACGGGTAGAGGTCAACCTGGAGCCAGGGGGAGGATCGCTCAGGTGTGGGTAGCTCCGTGGCCTGGGCGAGCACAACCATCCACACACATACACACACCCTGAGAGCTGGGGCTGAGAATGGGAGAAGGGTGCTGTGACTCGGGAAGGGTGCTCGTGTCCTGGGAACCAGGCAGTCCTGGACCGAGCGAAGAAAGGGATTGCAACAGTCAACAGGCAGGCAAGACTTTGGGAGTCTTGATTGCCTCAGCCTGTCCCAGCATGAGGTGGTGGAAGTAACTAAAAAAGATAGAAAGCTTGTCTCAGTGAGCGCCCTCAAAGCTGCAGAACCCCAATCTCACCAACCTACTCCCTGAGGTTCTTACACTTCAAGATTTCAAGATTCCAAAAACCCCCTTCGAAGTCCCAGCAAAATAAGCTTGGGAAAGTGCTAGCCTAGGAGTCCGTAGCCACTCCCCCCTCCCCCTCAAGACTTGCCAATAGGGGTGACTTTCCCGTCCCTCAGTAACTCCCTTGTTAAAAAAAAAAAAAAAAAAAAAAAAAAAAAAAAAGTAGAAACTGAACTTTGAGCTTTTTGCTTTTTATGTGTTTACATTTTTTACTTTATTTTGTGTGTGTGTGTGTGTGTGTGTGTGTGTGTGTGTATGTGTGTATGTGTGTATACACACGTCATGGTGCTCTTATAGAGGTCAGAGCAATCTGTAGTGGTTGATTCTCCTTCTACCTTATAGGCCCCTGAGATGGAGCTCAGGTCCTCTGGCTTGGCTGCAGGGGCCTTTGCCCAGTGAGGCATCTCAGCAACCATGTGATTTGGATTTTGGGTTTGGTTGTTGTTGTTTTTCTTGTTTGTTTATGACAATGCAGGCTTGACTCTAATAAACTCACTCTGCAGCTTAGGCTGACTTGGTGTGTTGAGTCTCCTGCCTCTCTGTCCTAAGGAGGATGACAGGAATGTGTGCTACCATGCTGGGTTTTATGTGGTGCTGGGAACTGAACCCACGACCTAAGCCAGCGCTCTATCGATTAAGCCACATCCCAAGCTCTGACTTTGTCTCTAAAGGTTAAAAAACTCTTTGCCTCCTTGCCCCTTAGTATTTGATATGCCGCCTGGGAAGCTGACTGAGGTTGGAAACATCCACTGCTTCCATTTCAGCCACAGAATCAGGGCTTAGATGTGGGAAGGTGTTTGCAAGATCCTCCCAAGCCTAGCTTTCTGAGACACCTGTCTTGGGTGTGAGTGTGTGTAGAGACCAAAGATTGGTTTCTCCACTTTATTTTTTAAGCTCATGGTTTCTGGATAGACTAGCTGGTGGCCAGTGATCCTCATGGATCTTGTTTTACCCCATTGCGCTGGAGTTATGAATCTAGGCTGCCCTGCCCACTTTACATGGGTGCTGGGAATATCACTCTGTCCTCATCCTTGTACAGCGGGCTCTTTACTGATGGAGCCAGTGAGGTGCTTTCATTGAATGGAAGAGTGGGTACCATCGAACAGAAGGTAGACTTGACTGGACAGGCTCAAATGATACTTTAACCGTGAAATCTTCAATGAGTTATGTTCATCCTCCAAGACAAAGGCCCTTTAAAATACACTTATATTTCCAAAATTAGAATAAAATTTAGCATTAGGCTAGACATGGCACACTTCTATAATCCCAGCACTTAGGAGGCTGAAGAAAGGGAATTGAAATTTTGGGTTCATCTTGTGCTACACAACCAGCACAAGGCTATCTTGGACTACATAGCAAGACCTTGTCTCAAAAAAAAAAAAAAAATGAGGACAGAGAGAGGAATGCAGATTGACTCTGTGGGTAAAGTGCTTGCTGTGAAGGCCTGAGTACCTGAGTTTGGATCTCCAACACCCACATGAAAGCAGGGTGCTGTGGTACACACTGGAAACTTTAGTCTTCCAGGGCTTGATGACTACTAGCCAGTCCATCTAAAATGCTGAGCCTCAGATTTCAGTGGGGGATCTTGTCACTAAAGAAGAAAAACAAACAAACAAACAAAAAAGATGAGAGTGGGTAAAATAGAAGCCTGAGCGCCTGACTTTGATAACCAGAGCCCACAAAAAGATAGAAGAGAATTGATGCCATGAAGTTGTTCTTTGATCTACACACACACATACACACACACACACACACACACACACACACACACACACATACACACACACACACACACACTGATAAATAAGATAGAGAGTGGTAGAAGACATCTAACATCAACCACTGGGCACACATACATGCATACACTTGCACAGATGCATAGATTACATAAAATTTAAAACCCTTAAAAACAAAGCAAAAATTCAGCATAGAGAGTAACAAGAGACATTCTTTCATATAAACTCCCGTGGTAATTTTCTCTACACTTACCCCAGTTCTGTAAGTCCTTTCTTCTAAATCCTCCCACCAGCTCTGTTCAGACATTGGGAAAGGGGCCAGCATTTTATCTGCCTGCTAGAATTTAATGGTAGGTTCTGGAAGATTGAGTTTGAGTCATGGGGTCAGACAATGATAATCCCTGTGTCTCCCTCTGATTGTGTGTATGTCTGTCTACATTTTGTGTATGTCTTGTTCCGGGGAACTGGGTAGAGGGCTCCTTTTTTCTGACCTGTGACTTGTGAGAGTAGGTTGGCAGTATTGGGGAACTTGTACCGCTGTGAGATGGGTCATGGAAGGTGGAGACAAGGAGCTGGTCCCTGCTTTTGCCTGTGCATATCCCTTGAGCAAGTGCCTCAGAAGGATCCACCAAGGCTGCCCTAGATGACAGAAACTCAGTGTGGGCATTGCTGTTTTTGCTTCAAATGTCACCCATGGATATCAGTGAGATGCTCTGAGTTCATTTTCTTTTAAGATTTTCCTTTTACTTATCTGTTTTGTTGTGTGTATGACAGGGGATGTTGTACATTGAGTATTCAAAGAGACCAGAAGAGGCTGTTGGGTGGCTGGAGGCGCCAGAGCTGGAGTTGCAGGCATTTGTGAGCCACCCAGTGTGGATGCTGGGGATTGAACTCTGGTCCTCTTCAAGAGCAGTGTGTGCTCTTAACTGCTAAGCTTTCTCTCTCTCTCTCTCCCCTCTGGGTCATCATTTCTATCAGATGATAGAAACTGGGATTTTTTTCCCCTTCCAGGGCTGGAGACTCTCTTGCAAATAACAACACTGAGCTACAGCCCCAGGCTAAGGAGAGAAAATGTCTTTTTGTGACATGGTTTTATATAGCCAAGGCTGGCTTTGAGTGCCCTATGTAGCTGAGGATAACTTTAAACTCAGATCCTCCTGCCTCAGACCCCCAAGTGTTGAGATTACAGGCTTGTGCCACGTGTGTGCCTAGAGGCTGAATCCAGAGAACTGTACTTGTTAGACTAAGTGCTCTGCCAACTCAGCCACCTCCCCAGCCTGAGACCTTTTTTTTAAGCTTTTCTCTTAGGACAAGGGAGTGTTTGGTGAGCATACAGGGCTAACTGTCATATAAAGGATTGCTCTCTTGTGGGCCCGTCTCGTCTCTTGTATAGGAAGACTTAATGCCCTCCCCCTTTTCTACAGACTCTCCTACTATGTGGAGGTGGGTACCCCAGAGTGGTAAAAGCGTCTGGTTGTGAAGTACCTGTCTCTCGGCCTAGTGAATAAGCTCTGAACCCCTACTTTGACTTCACTCACTACAAACCACTGGGAGAGACAGAAAAGGGGGGTGTGAATGTGTCAGAACAGTTGGCTGGTGGCACAGATTCCTCATTTTTGGCCAGAAGCCACAAGTGATCAGGGCAAAGAGCTCCTAGGAAGCTGTTATTTTGTTTCTCTCTCTCTCTCTCTCTGTCCACCATCTCTCTCAAGTGTGCATGCGTGTGTGCGAGTGCGTGTGAGCGCATGTGAGTGTTCGTGAGTTTGTGTGTGTGTGCACCTTCAGGTATGTGTCATCTATCATTCTCTACTTTATTTGAGAAGGTCTCTCACTGAGCTTGCCAATTAGGCTAGGCTGGCTGGCCAGGAGGGCCCGAGGATGCTCCTGTGTGTACTTCCTCAGCACTGCGGGTGTTGGGATCAGACTAATGTTCTTATGGCTGCATGGCGAGTTCTTTATCTACTGAGCCAGTGTGCTGGTCTGTTTTCGTTTTGTAGCATTGAGACAGGGTTTCTTTCTGTAACATCAATGCTGGTCTCAAACTCAAAAACTTCCTGTCTTAGCTTCTGAGTGCTAGGGTTACAGTGCCAGCCATCATACCTAGCTTTCCAGGAACTTGTTCAAGATAAAGAATAGAGGGGTCCAGCAATATAGAGCAGGGTAAAGGCAAGCCTGATTATCTGGTTCTAATCCAAATACCCACATGATGGAAGGGGAGAATGGACACCTTTAGTTCTCTGACCTCCATACCCACACCATGGCACACACACACAAAAGTCTTGGGTGCTGACAGGGGTGGGCTGCCCAGAGACACCCCCCCCCCCCCCCACACCCCCACCCCCCGTCTCTGCTGAACAAGTAGCTGACTTCCTGGAAGAGCGATGTTCTAGCTTGCATCCTACACCCCCGTGTGACTTAGGCTTGGCCTCTGCAATAATGATACCTTAGTAGAAAGGGAAACCAGAGATAGACAGAGTGGGCTGACAGCCCTGGAGCCTGGCAGCCCAGTCCTGTGCCAGGCTCCGGTCATAGGTGTCACCCTGAGAATTTTCCAGTTTAGGGATCCTCATGCTTCAGACATTCCAACACATTCCTCCCGTCCAGGGCCCAGGTTTTTTACTTCTACCTCAGATTCTGGGCTCTAGTCCTTATCTGAACACTCAGATGTCTTGGCACATGCCCCCAGGGCTCAGTAGCTTTCAGCCTAGCCACTCCCTAACCCCCCCTCAGGCCCTTAACTAGAGCACAGCCACGTTCCAGCTTGCTGTTTTCCTAGCCGGCTTTTCCGGTTGGAGATTGGAGGTGGTGCCCAGAGCACCCCTGTTAGGGGGCACACCCCGGAAGTCTTGAGCCTGGGGATACTCTGGTAGCAGAGTGGAGGTGAGAGAGCAACTACAGAGTAAAGGAACACCAGAATGAATGTCACAGGTGCCCTCCTTCAGAGGTGGGTGGTTACAGGAGGAGGCTGCAGGACAGCTGCTCTGGGCTTTTACTCTCGAGGCTACTCAAGGGGCAGACAGAGCAAGGTAAGTAGTGGCTTTGGGGAACAGGAAAAACTGTAAGACTGGGAAGGAGGTGAGTTCTGAAGCCCTAGGCTAAGGGGGCAAGGGACCATATAGCTCATCGATTATAGAAAGTTCTGCAGAGCTGAGAGTGTACTGGTCTGTCTGGGGTTTCCCTCCCAATCATGTCTTAACCCTTCTTGTCTCTGGACTTCTATAGGCAGGATGATCCCAGTGGCGGAGTTCAAGCAGTTCACAGAACAGCAGCCTGCATTCAAGGTGCTGAAACCCTGGTGGGATGTACTGGCTGAGTACCTCACTGTGGCTATGCTCATGATCGGGGTCTTCGGGTGCACCCTTCAGGTGAGGAATGAAACAAACAAACCAAAAAGGTGGGGTGACAGATGGCTCAGGGGTTAAGAGCACTGACCACCCTTACAAAGGACCTGGGTTTAATTCCAAACACCTATAGAGCAGCTCACAACTGTCTGTAACATCAGTTCTGTGGCAAAACACCAATGCACATTAAAAAAAATTAAAAACAAAAAAGACTTAAATCTTTTAAAGGGCTGGAGCCATAGCTCAGGGGTTAAGAGCACTGACTGTTCTTTCAGAGGTCCTGAGTTCAATTCCCAGCAACTACATTGTGGCTCACAACCATCTATGATGACATCTGGTGCCCTCTTATGTATACTGTATACATAATAAATAAACAAATCTTAAAAAAGAAAAAGAATTTTAGGAAGTGCCTTCTTGACAAAAGGTAGAATGTGAGGAGTCAGAGCCACCGTGGAGGCCAGAGTCATAGCAGATAGGGAAAGGTGTATGAAGGATTTGGGCTTCAACATGGTCATAGTCATGGCCATGCTAATGACTGGGGTCTTGGGTTGCTCTTTCCAGGTGAGAGATGAGGCCAGAGAGTGGGGAGGATGTGAAGGAGGGGCACTACACCTTGGTACCACTTCTCATGAGCATCTTTTTTGAAAAGTGTATTTTCTTTTATGTGTACGAGTGTTTACCTGCATGTATGTATGTGCATCACATGTATGTTTGGGACCTGTGGATGTCAGAAGAGTGTGTTTGGTTCCTTGGAACTAGAGTTATGGATGAGAGGTTTGGGGTTGGTTTGTTTTGAGACAGGGTTTCTCTGTGTTAGTTCTGGCTATTCTAGAACTTGCTTTGTAGATCAGGCTGGCCTTAAACTCACAGAGATCCACCTACCTTCATCTTCCAAATTCTGGGATTAAAGGTGTTCACCACCACTGTCATCTGGCAACCAACACACCCCACACCCCACCTCCGTTCAAGTGTTCTTAACCTCTCTCTAACCCCTTCTGCCATGAAGGCACAGGAATTCAGTATGGCTGTGCTTCTGACAGGGGTCCTGAGCTGTACCCTCCAGGTGAATGCAGGATCATAAGGGAGCATGGTCTCACCATGGCAATGCTTATGATTGAGGGGGTCTTCAACTGCATTACACAGATGGATAGGGTTCCCCCATGATAATGGAGATGAAGAAGTGTTTTCAGCTGTACCCTCCAGGTAAAGAGCGGATCTCTAACGGGGTAGGTCTTGGACTTGAAGTCCTGAAGCCTTCAAGTCACCCAAGAAGAGGGAAAGAGAGCCTGGGCACTTAGTGAGTGACTATAACCTTAGTTACTCTGTAGGCTGAGGCAGGAAGATCACAAATTTGAGACCAGCCTAAACATCTTAGCAGGATTATCTTTCAAAATTGAAATTAAGGTCAGGCGTGGTGGTATACTCTTGGACTCCTAGCACCAAGGATGATTTGGGATCATGAGTTCCAGTTCCACATTCAAAAGCTGACAGCAGCCTAGGATCAGTCTCCGACTTCAGCCTGTCTGTCTTTTCTACAATCCCCCCAGTCCTTCATTGTCGCTTACTCTCTTCCTGTCCCCCAGGTGACACAGGACAAGATCATCTGCCTGCCCAGCCATGAACCCCAGAAGAACTTGTCAGAGGCTCCTTGCCAGCAGCTGTTGCCTCAAGGTGTTTCTGAACAGATAGGGGGCCTCAGAGAGCTGAGTGGGCTCAAAAACAACCTAGATCTCCAACAATATAGCTTTATTAACCAGCTCTGCTATGAGACAGCTCTCCACTGGTATGCCAAATACTTCCCCTACCTGGTGGTCATTCATACCCTCATCTTCATGGTCTGTACTAGTTTTTGGTTCAAATTCCCTGGCACCAGCTCCAAGATTGAACACTTCATCTCCATCCTGGGCAAGTGTTTTGATTCCCCATGGACCACTCGGGCCTTGTCTGAGGTATCTGGAGAGAATAACAAGGGCCCAGCAGCTGGACGGGCCCTGCTGGCCACAGGAACTTCAACAGGGGCAGGGCCGGGAAAGGCAGGTGAAGGTGAAAAGGAGAAGGTGCTTGTAGAGCCTGAAAAGGCGGTGACTGAGCCTCCAGTTGTTACCTTACTGGACAAGAAGGAGGGTGAACAAGCTAAGGCCCTGTTTGAGAAGGTCAAGAAGTTTCGAGTGCATGTAGAAGAGGGTGACATCCTCTACTCTATGTATATCCGGCAGACAGTGCTCAAAGTGTGTAAATTTTTTGCCATCTTGGTTTATAATCTGATCTATGTGGAGAAGATCAGCTTTCTGGTGGCTTGCAGGGTGGAGACCTCAGAGGTCACAGGGTATGCCAGTTTCTGCTGCAACCACACCAAGGCGCACCTCTTCTCTAAATTGGCCTTCTGCTACATCTCCTTTGTGTGTGTCTATGGCATCACCTGCCTGTATACACTGTACTGGCTCTTCCATAGGCCCCTCAAAGAGTACTCCTTCCGTTCCGTGCGTGAGGAGACAGGGATGAATGACATCCCAGATGTTAAGAACGACTTTGCCTTCATGCTCCACCTCATTGACCAGTATGACTCCCTCTATTCTAAGCGGTTTGCCGTCTTCCTCTCTGAAGTCAGTGAAAGCCGCCTGAAGCAACTGAACCTCAACCACGAGTGGACACCTGAGAAGCTGAGGCAGAAGCTGCAGCGTAACACACGTGGCCGGCTGGAGCTGGCCCTCTGCATGCTCCCAGGACTGCCTGATACGGTCTTTGAGCTCAGTGAGATAGAAGCACTGAGACTCGAAGCCATCTGTGACATCTCCTTTCCCCCAGGACTCTCCCAGCTTGTGAACCTTCAGGAGCTCAGCTTGCTTCACTCACCAGCCAGGCTGCCCTTCTCTTCACAGATCTTCCTGCGGGATCGACTGAAGGTGATCTATGTCAAATTTGAAGAGCTCAGGGAGGTGCCCCTCTGGGTGTTTGGGCTTCGTGGCTTAGAAGAACTGTATCTAGAAGGGCTCTTTCCCCCAGAGCTGGCCCGGGCTGCCACCCTTGAGAGCCTCCGGGAGCTTAAGCAGCTCAAGGTACTGTCTCTGCGTAGTAATGCAGGGAAGGTGCCAGCCAGTGTGACCGATGTGGCTGGACACCTTCAGAGACTCAGCTTGCACAATGATGGGGCTCGACTGCTTGCCCTCAACAGTCTCAAGAAGCTAGCAGTGCTACGGGAGCTGGAGCTAGTGGCCTGTGGGCTGGAACGTATCCCCCATGCAATCTTTAGCCTGGGGGCTCTGCAGGAACTTGATCTCAAGGACAACCACCTTAGGTCCATTGAGGAAATCCTCAGCTTCCAGCACTGTCGGAAGCTGGTCACCCTTAGGCTGTGGCACAACCAGATAGCCTATGTTCCAGAGCATGTGAGGAAGCTCCGAGGCCTGGAGCAGCTCTACCTCAGTCACAACAAGCTTGAGACTCTTCCTCCTCAGCTTGGCCAGTGTTTTGGCCTCCGCCTGCTGGACGTGTCCCACAATGGGCTTCGTTCCCTGCCACCTGAGTTGGGCCTTCTCCAGAGCCTCCAGCATCTAGCTCTCTCCTATAATGCACTTGAGAGCCTGCCTGATGAATTATTCTTCTGCCAGAAGCTGCGGACATTGCTCTTGGGTTACAACCACCTAACTCAGCTTTCACCCCATGTGGCCGCCCTCCGGACCCTCAGCCGTCTAGAGCTCAAGGGTAACCGGTTGGAAACTCTACCAGAAGAACTTGGTGACTGTAAGGGGCTGAAGAAGTCAGGGCTGCTAGTGGAGGACACCCTTTATGAGGGACTGCCTGCAGAGGTTCGGGAGAAGATGGAGGAGGAATGAAGCCTGGTGGGGGGAGGGGCAGGTTGACATAGAGCCCTTCAGATGCTTCTGCCCCAGCATTGTCTTCCAAGGGAGATGTCTAATAGGCCAAGGAGGCGAGGAAGGAAGGCCAGCTATGTTGGTTCTGTGCAGTTCAGACAAGATCCTAGGACTGGTTTGTCTGGGGAGAAACAGGAGGTGGTGGATGTGGGGTGTAACCCCACAGGGAAGGATTAACTCACTCTTAGATTCTTGGACCAAAACCACACCTGTGTCTTTGGCTGGCTGGCTGGTTTTTTCCCTGAACATTCCAGCTTAATTAGTGTCCTATACAGGAGTTAGGGACACATCTTAATGGGATTTCCAACCCTCCCCAATGACAAAGCAGCATACATCTAGGGTTCTCTCCTAAGGAGAGGACACAGGGGCTAGTTCCAAACCTCCTTATCCCAATTTTAATGCCAAGTCCTTATTTTTTAGGACTTGCCACAGAGATGCGTGCTTTGAATGATGATTCTCACATTTAGCTATGTAATAAAATCAGCCGAGGAGCCAGGAAAAAAATAAAACATCCCACACCCCAATCTCTCAAATACTGACTCATTTTTTGGGTGGAGGCCAGGAATAGTTACTAAATAAGTATGCCAGGTAATTCTGATTCAGGTGGTCCTGAGACTGTACAATGGGATTGTTGACATAAAGACTGGGCTGGGACTGTAACTCAGTTGGGAGAGTGCTTACTTAGCTTGCAGGAAGCTCTGGGTTCCATCCCAAGCATCTCATCAACCAGGAGTGGTAGAACATGCCTGTATAATACTCTGGAGGTGGAGGGATAAGAATTGAAAGGTTGAATCCAGCTTGGGAGACATAGCAGAACTTTCTCCAAACAACTAAGACTGGATACTGGAATGTCTACATACAGAATCCCTTTTCTGGAGCCTTAGAGAATCCCATGAAGCTAAGGACTGCATTTCCTCAGGGAAACGTTTATTTAATATTCATGAAAACCTCTGTAAATAGAGTTGGGTAGTCACATAGCCCCGCTAGACTACTTACTGTCTTAGTTAGGGTTCCCACTGCTGTGATGAAATACTCTTGCCAAAAAGCAAGTTGAGAGCAAAGGGTTTATTCAGCTTTCACTCCCACAGCACTGTTCATCATTGAAGGAAGTCAGGACAGGAACTCAAGCAGGGCAGGATTCTGGAGACAGGAGGTGATGCAGAGACTATGGAGGAGTGCTGCTTACTGGCTTGCTCCACGGCTTGCTTAGCCTGCTTTCTTATAGAACCCAGGACTAGCAGCCAAGGGAGGGAACCACCCACAGTGGGCTGTGCCTTCCCCCATCAGTCACAATTTAAGAAAATGCCTTACATCTGGATGTTATAGAGGCATTTTCTCAGTTAAGGACCCTTCCACTCTGATGACATATAACCAGTCAGTGAAAGTACTATTCATTGGTTTAAGACTGGCTGACTCCAAGAATGCCTGCTGGTGGTAGCTACCTTTTTTCTTAGTATATGCAGGAACTTTCTTTTGAATGTTTCCTGTGCAATGGAGCCCATCTCAGTGGGTGCTTAATAAATGAGAACTGTTATTCTGACCTCTTCGTACAGTATAGTTGTCTAAGCTTTCCATATCTAGGACCAAATGATAGCACCTATCTACCAAATCAGCAGCCTGTCCTGTAAGGAGAGACATCCTAGGCACTTAAAAGAGGGTGAGGTAGAGACCTCGTCTAGTCAAGAGAAATTAGGTGTTTTCTGCCTAGCTTTTTTTTTGTTTTCTAAAGAATCCACTTTCCCCCCAAAAAACAAACAAACAAACAAACAAAAAACCCAGGCGATGGTGGTCCATGCCTGCCTTTAATCCCCAGCACTCGGAGGGAGAGGAAGGCAAATCTCTGTGAGTTCCAGGCTAGCCTGGTCTACAGAGCGAGTCCCAGGAAGGCCAGGGTTACACAGAGAAATCTTGTCTCTAAAAACCAAACCAAAACAAAACAAAGAATCCAATTTCCTCTCCTCCTCTTCTTTTATTCTTTTAACTCCAGGCTTGTGTCTGCTCCCCTTGTCGGTCATCACCAGAGGATTTCCGGTGAACTTGATAAACTTTTAAAAGCCCATCCCCAAGTGTTCATTGTTGCTTTCAGAGTTTTGACACAGCCTGACCTTCTGGATTTGCTCACTTGCTGAATGTCCTTGTACAATACAAGCCTCCTCCTGGCCCTAAAAACCTGGAGGCAAACTGCTCTTTAGCGACCCACAAACACAGACAAGGAAGTTACCCTATCACCCTTTAATCGACAAGGAGCACCCTTGGCAGAGGCATCCAACCAACCCCAGGTCCTATCTTAGTTACCCTGGTTCAGGAGCTGAGCCAGGATTCTTAGGGCGAAGAGATGGGGCGTCTGAAGGTCCCAGGTAGGCACGGCCAGGAAGTCTAGTCTTAACCTTGATTCTGACAGCGAGCTCAGGAATTCCCTCTCCTCCTATCAGGCTTTGATCTACTATCTACTGGTTGAAATGGAAAGGGATTCCCAGGGGTGCCTAATTATAGGGGTTGGCGACTTCACGCTGACAGCGGGAGGTCAGGCCACAATTAAGCGTAACAGGTCCCAATGAAGGGCTGATCAAGATGAGGAAGGTTTATCTATGAAGATGCGGATGCCAGGAAGGGCCAGGGCTGGAAAGAGTTCATAGGAAGTTAACGGAGGAGGCGCGGTGGGAAGAATCCAGGAACAGTCGCGAGCGTGCGTAGTAAAAGCCGCGCGCGTGGCCAGTCTCCCCTTCTGCATGTATGCGTGCCCTCTTGCCCGCCTTAAAAAAAAAAAAAAAGGAAAGGAAGGAAGGGAGGGAGGAAAGGAGGGAGACAGAGAGAGAGAAAGAAAGAAAATGGAAAAATTGTGGTTTTTCCAGAAAAGCTGGAGAAATTAAGGCATGCGCACTGCGGGAGGTAGCGGTGGGTGATGACAATGCACACTGCCAGCCTGGAGCTCTAGGTGGCGTCATCTCCCTATTGGGATGCAGTGCGCACGCGCGGCGCTAACCACTCGAGCCAGGGCGGGCACGCGCTGGGTTGGGTTGGACTGGGCAGGGCAGGACGGCGGCTCGACGGGGTCATTGAAGCGCAGGCGCAGTGCGGTGTTTGTCTACCCCGGGCTGACGGGCGGCCTGGCGGCGAGCGGCGGCGGGGAAGATGGCGGCGTCCTCCCTGGAGCAAAAGCTGTCCCGCCTAGAAGCTAAGCTGAAGCAGGAGAACCGCGAGGCCCGGAGAAGGATCGACCTCAACCTGGATATCAGCCCCCAGCGGCCCAGGCCCAGTAAGCACGGCGGCGTGGGGGAAGGGCGGGCGGGGCGGGGCGCGCTGTAGGAGGCCCCGCCCACCAGGCAGATCCCGCCCCCGCTTCCGGGGCCCTAGCTCTCCTCCCCTCTACTCCCTACCGCTGTCAGCTTGCAGAGAGAGGGTCACGGTGACCTGGGAGTCGGGTGGGCAGTCTCCAGGGCGACTTCCTTCCCACACATACCGCGATCCTGGGGTTCACATCATCAGGCCATGAGAGCCTAGCGGCTGGTTCCCTTCACCTTGTCCACCCCCAATGTCTTGTCACCTGCACCTAGCAGGCTTTCAGACCCTAAGCCTTTCTTCTACCTCTTTTGACACAGTGGTTTCATTCCTGCCGTTTCTGGGACTGTCAAGGGATCCTCTCCCCTAGCAGACAGTCCACACATGCATACCCATCTGCCCACTTAGGTCACTTAGCTCTCATTTACATACAGTCCTTTTTTGAATAGAGGCGTCTTCCATTTGATTTCTCTGGTCATATGTGATGGTTCTTCTCCTAAGTCTGGAAAGGCCTTGTCGCTGGACTCAGCTGACTGCCCCCTTAACACACGGGCACCTCATACCTCTGTGACCCAGCTAGCTACAGTATTATTGTCTTAGTGTGTCTGCCCCTCTGGAAACACATAACCATCTCTCAGCCTGGAAGCTTTTGTCTCTGGGTTCAGGTGACTACTAGTCTTGCAGACACCTGTGGTCAGTGTAAATGTATCTAGTCCCACCCAGCAGACATACACCTCCTTTATGATATTCTCCTTTTCCTGACATATCATTCTGTGCCAAAAGCGGTTCCCTCTTCTTCCTATACATGTCTTTGTTATATCCCAGATACCCCTGTCCCCAGGTCTTCTGCTAAAGGAATTTGGTTTTTCTTCTTCCTTCGTCCACCCCTGTGATCAGTGCCTTGCTAACTCTTTCTGTATCCCTCTTGATCTGGCAGAACGCCTTCTTTCTACCCTGATATAATCCTTGGCGTACATTATTATAGTTGTCTGTGGGTCACCCTAGTAAGGGGAAAGACAGCCTCCCATAGCTGGGAATTCAGTCCACTTCCTGGTCACCTGGCCTAACCTTCACAGCCTGATCTGTCCCCTGAGTCCTTCAGGATTCCCTCCATTCTTTCCTCTTCTGACCTGAGTCTGCCAGTTTCTTAGGGAGTTCCTTCCAGAGCCTAGAGATACCCAGAGGTGGGGATGCTTTTCACTGGATTCTGCCAGGGACCAGAAACGGGGCCAAGCCTAGGAGAGTCCCTGCTGGAGTCTGTAGAGCTATCTTTCCCAGTGTCCCCAGTGTGGATGACACAGGGTTGGCTATGGGGGTCTAGGTACCCTAAGAGGTGTCTGTCCCTAGAACAGAATGAGGTCTAGTAAGGCTGGTGGCTGGCAGGCCCCAAGAAGCCCCCTGCAGGTGTGTGTGTCTGTCAGCTCCATACCTTCCTGCCATCCTCCCATCTCTGTGGTTTGGTGCCTTGTGCCTCCCCTTCCTCTTCATTATGATTTGATTTCTTTTCTGTTCGACAAATCAGTTATTTCTGTTGTGATTTATCGTGGTGTTGTTTTTTTTTTCTTCCTTTCCCCATCCAGTTATTGTGATCAGTCTAAGCCCTGCTCCTGCCCCGTCCCAGCGAGCAGGTACCAGCCTTTTTATCATTGCTGCTTGCACATCTGCACATCGACCTAACTGCTGCCCCTGCTGCAGAATGCCATCCATCCCTGCCCCATGCTCTGTATGTGTGTGTGTCGTTGTTCTGTCTCTTCATTCTCACTTCCCTTCGCTGTAACAGTGTGAGCCTGGCTGCACTTTCTCTGTGCCCTCTGGCCTTCCCATTTTTCTTTTTCTCAGTTTGGACCCCCAGGAGGATGAAATGGGCTCCGCTGATAAGTGGGAGTCTGCTAGGTGGGCACATAAGGGTGTGTGTGTGAATAATAAGGTGGGTAGAGGCAGGTGCACTGCCCCTGTGTAATTCGTCTCAACTGTGGAGTGAATGGATGTCATCACTTGGGCTCAGTGTCTACTCTCAGGACCAGGAACGCAGCAGTAAGTAAAGCAGACCAAGCTCCTGTCCTGTGGGGCCGAGGCTGCAATAAGGGGTCCATCGGTGGACACTAAGCACATTCCTGATCCTGTAGTCTAGTAGTGTGAGGGACTGTGCACAGGGTTGCCCAGGGAAAGCCTGTGGAGGATACAGGTTTTGAATAAAAGTGTCCCAGAAGATTGAGGGAGTGGGATGGTGTCTCCTAGGACACTCGAAGGGACCCCATGCTAGGCAGTTCAGCTGTGTTGGTTCCTAGGTGTACAGTGATCCAGGTGTGTAAGAAAAAGAACACCTGTATCGGCAGAGATGAGGAGAGCTGACTGTTGGTGATAGTATGTTCCCAGCTTGTGTGTATACATGGATGTGTGTGTGTGTAGAAGGATAGAGGGCTGGCCCTGTTCCCAGTTTATGTGTGTGTGTTCTGTGCTTTGGTGTACATGTATGTAGGTGTGTACATGCACATGAGTGTATGCATGTTGGGCTGGTAGCCTGGATAGTGGACATGTGTCACCGTGATCTGTCTTGATTTCATTCTTTCGCACTCACTTCTTCCTACCTCACTCACTGTCTTATACTTCCTGTGCTCTAGCTCTGCCATGCAGCTCTAAACCCCTCTAACCTCTGTTTTGGGGGCCTCTGTATCTTTCTCGCTCCTTTTCCATTTTAGCCCCCATCAAATCCATGCTTCAGAGAGTGAGGCCAGCAGCCTTTTCCATGGGTCTGAGGCAGCCCAGCCCAGGAGGGTTGGTAGTGTGTGGAGAGGGTAGAGGTCTGGTTCTCACCCCAGAAAGCTGAGGCTCCAGATAAAGAAGGATCACAGGTACCCATGGAGGTGAGCTGTGGACAGCTCCTAGATAGTCTGGGTGCAGCTGGGCTCCTAACCACCAGGCTAGAAAAGGACCTGGATGTCAGCAGTTAAAGCTCATTGGTCTTGGGGCTGGAGAGATGGCTCAGCGGTTAAGAGCACCGTCTGCTCTTCCGGAGGACCCGGGTTCGATTCCCAGCACCCACATGGCAGCTAACAACTGTCTGTAGTTCCAGTTCCAGGCAAACACCAAGGCAAATAAATAAATAAAGTTTAAAAAAAAAAAAAAAAAAAAAAAAAAAAAAAAAAAAAAAAAAAAAAAAAAAAAAAAAAAAAAAAAAAAAAAAAAAAAAAAAAAAAAAAAAAAAAAAAAAA